>CM034305.1:44522693-44756321 GCA_019925795.1 Dendrobium chrysotoxum
GGTACATTTTGGTAATAGAAACATCGTGGAGGGTTATTCTATAACTTATCCACCTTTATTTAACAATATTCCTTTTAATTTATAGAAAGTTCGCATGTCTACTTTCTTGCAATCTATAGATTTTTGCATGTGGCATATGATTCAAGATGGATACTCTATACCTTTTAGATTCATTAATGGAGTTAAAGTAGAGACACCTTTCACCAAATGGATCAATAAGGTAGAGACTTAGCTCAATAAAATGCAAAATATTTAAACTACTTTTTCTAAGCTTTGAAATCTAAAGATTACATGAGGGTATCTACCTATACCACTGGTAAGGATATTTGGGATAGACTATGCATTACATATGAAGGTACTAGTGAAGTCAAACAATCTAGGCTTAACATCTTATTACATAATTATAAACTTTTTTACATGAAACCTAAAGAAACCACCTCTAACATATACACTAGGTTTACTTAAATAGTGACATCCTTGCAAGCTCTAGGTAGAGAACTTTTAAAGTCTGAGAAAATCAATAAGATTCTACATTGTCTACCTAGCAACTATGATGACTATGTTACCACAATATGCAAGTCTAAAGATTTAAACATCTATTCTATTCATAACCTACTTTGATCACTCATTGCCCATAGGCAAAGTGTGAGTCAAAGACTTTTGGATGTTCGTGATAAAAAGAAGGGGAAAACTATGGCATTAAAAGCTAATGACTTTGAAAGTGACAGCTCTGTAGCTAAGGAGTATGATGACATAACATTTATGACCTAACAATTCAAAAGCTTTCTAAAGAGAAAGCAAAGATGGCATCAACATCAGAATAAAGGTAAAAATAATAAAAATATAAAGGTTTTTTATGATATTATCTATTATCAATGTAGGAAACTAGATCACCTAAAGACAGATTGCCCAACTTAAAAGCTTACCCAATCAAGTATAAGGATGAGGAGAAGCATAAGATCAGAAGGGGAAATAAAGGTTGCAAATAGCATTTTGGGCAGACTTTGCTTCAGACTCATCATAACTAGAAGTAGAGAAGGAGGTAACAAATCTATGCCTTATGTTAAATGATATTCTTGATCATTCTGATCAAGATGAGGTATGTGAGCTTTTATATGATGAATCATTTAAAGTTTTTGAGAAAATTCATGATGCATATAGAAAGCTAAAGAAAATACATACTAGCTTAAATGTTAAATTTTTTAGAGTTACAAAAAGAGCATGTCATTCTTAGGGTTAATCATTCTCGTTTAGATAAAGATCATGCTTCCTTACTTGATGATTATGATGATCTAAACAAGAAGCATATTGAGTTAACCAAAGAGCATGAATCCTTAAAATCCAAGCATCTTGAGTTAGAAGATTTATACAAATAATTAGAAGCACTTACATCTGAACTGGATCATAATGAGCATGCATTAAAACTTGTAGTTAAAAGTTTTGAAAGTGCCAATGAGTTCCTGAGAACAATAATTAATGCTTTTCAAAATAATTGACCACCACCTACACTAGCACAATTGATTAACCCCAAAACATAACATGTATCATCTCATACCCCTAGGAAGAGGCACAACACTCCACATAGATTGCTAAATCCATTCTGAGGTGTTAGGTGTATTGTGGCATGCTAGATCTCATAGCCCACACATGCATAGTATGTAATAGAACATCTAGTGTGGAGGACAAAATCATTTGCATCACAATATAGCATGCATGCAAATCATTCACTAAAGCATAAGGTGGAACCCAAACTCACTTGGGTTCCCAAAACTAACTTATGATTGACATTATAGGGGTGCTATCATAAAAGGCCTAGTAAGAGTATGTGGTACCTGGACAGCGGATGCTCATGACATATGACAGAAGATATGAAGCAACACATCTCACTAGAGGCCAGGGCAAGAGGCAAAGTTACACTTGGAGACAATACCACCAAGAAACTGGTAGGTTCAGGTATGATTAGAAATTCTAAGAATTTTCTTTTGAAAATGTTTTACTAGTTGATGGACCAAAACATAACATGCTTAGTATCAGTCAATTATGTGACAAAAGATTTGATATTAAATTTTTATCTACTAGATGTTTAATCAGTTTAAACAGAAATATCATTTTAGAAGGTAAATGAATTAATAATATTTACATGCCTGACTTGAATTGTGTTGAATATACTAATTCTTTATGTTTGAAAACTATTACTGATGAATCCTTGCTATGGCCTAGAAGACTTTGCCATGCAAACATGAAAACACTTAGAAAGACAACCCAAAAGGACTTAGTTAGAAGCATACCCAAACTAAAATTCACTAAGGACCACCTTTATGATGCCTGCCAATTAGGAAAATAAATTAAATCTTCATTTTATTCAATCATAGACATCACCACATGAAGACCTTTAGAAATCCCTCACATGGACTTTTTTGGATCGGTTAGCACTATCAGCTTAGGTGAGAAAAAAATGGATATGTGATTATTGATGATTACTCTAGATTTACCTGGGTTAGGTTTGTATTATATAATAATGAGTCATCTGAGGAATTTAAAATATTCTCCAAATAAATTCAAAATAAATTTGGTTGTGAAATTTTAACTATTCATAGTGATCATGGTGAGGAATTTTAAAATTATAGGTTTGAATCATTCTTTAAGGAGCTAGGAATATAACATAATTTTTTTAGCTCCTAGAACCCCTCAACAGAATTGGGTTGTTGAAAGAAAGAATAGAATCTTCTAGAAGCTGCTAAAGCTATGCTAGCTGAGTATTCACTTCCTAGATATTTTTGGGCTAGAGTAGTGAATATTGCTTGTTATATTCCTAATATGGTTAATATAATATCCAAACTCAATAAGACACCCAATAAATTACTCAAAGGTAGGACACCCAATCTCTCTCACCTTCATATTTTTGGTTGTAAGGTGTTCATTCTAATAATAGAAAATCTCCCATATGATAATTTGACCCTAAATCTGATGAAGGAGTTTTCCTAGGATATTCTTCCATACATAAAGCTTAAAGAGTTTTAAATAGGAAGACCTTAGCGGTAGAAGAGACCACCCATGTAGTATTTTATGAATCTGATAGATATGTTGAGTCTATATTAAAAGAAGAAGAAGAAGTGGTAGAAGTTGCCTAAGGATTAGAATCTATTGACCTAAAAAATAGAGTAGAGCCTCAAGATCCTTTATCTAGAGATTGGAGATATTCATCTAGTCACTCTAAGGATCTTATCTTAGGAGATCCATCCTTAGGAGTTAGAATTAGGTGTGGACTTAGAAAGGAGGTTAGTCATTATGCTTTTATCTCTATGGTAGAACCCTCAAACATAGATCGAGCCTTATCTGATGAGTTCTGGATCATATCTATGCAAATAGAATTAAAGCAATTTTTTAGAAATGATGTTTGGAAGTTGGTTAGAAAACCTAGGGATAAGAGTATTATTGGAACTAAGTGGGTCTTTAAGAATAAGATGAATGTTTCAAGTATAGTGATTAGGAATAAGGTTTGGTTGGTATCTAAGGGGTATAATCAAATAGAAAGATTTGATGTTGAAGAAACTTTTATCGCTATAGCTAGGTTAAAAGCCATTCGAGTTTTATTAGGCTTTTCTTACTTTAGATACTTCAAATTATATCAGATGGATGTTAAAAGTGCCTTCCTAAATGGGGATATTAAGGAAGATGTCTATGCAGAATAACCCCTTGGATTTGAGAATTCAGCTTTCCCTAATCATGTTTATAAATTAAAAAGGGTATTGTATGGATTAAGGCAAGCACCTAGAGTATAATATGAAAGATTTAGCTCATTCCTTCTAGATAAATCCTTTGTTAAGGGAAGTGTAGATTCCACCCTATTTCTATAGAAGATAGGAGAAGATTTGCTCATTGATCAAATTTATGTGGATGACATATTATTTGGATCAACTAATAAAAATCTTTGTTATAAATTTTCAAAAATAATGAGTGGAGAATTTGAGATGAGTATGATGCGAGAGCTTACTTACTTTCTTGGATTTGGTGTGAATCAAAGAGATGATGGAATGTTTATTAGTTAAGAAAAGTATATTAAGGACATTTAGAAGAAATATGAAATAGAAAATGCTACGACAATAAATACACCTATAAGCTCTATCATTCAATTGGATAAGGACCCAAGTGAAAAATCTATAGATCAGAAGGAGTATAGGGGGATTATAGGATCTCTTTTGTATTTGATTGTTAATAGACCTGACATTATATTTAGTATTTATCTTTGTGCTAGATATCAAGCTGATCGTATAGAATCCCATATGATTCCAGTTAAAAGAACTCTTAGATATCTTCTAATGACCCAAAACCTAGGAATTTGGTATCCTAGGCATAGCTCATCCTTCAAAATTATAGGGTATTCTGATTCAGACTTTGCAAGATGTAGTGTTGATAAAAAAAGTACATTTAAAACTTGTCAATTTTTAGGATAAGCTTTAGTCTCGTAGTCTAGTAAAAAAAATTTGTAGCCCTATCTAATGCTAAAGCGGAATACATTGCTGTAGGAAGTTGTGTTGCTCAAGTCTTATTGCTTAAGAAATAAATCCTTAACCTTGAACTCCCTGTCGGAATTATTACAATCTTGTGTGATAATACTTAGGCCGAATATATCTCAAAAAACCCAACCCAACACTCCCGGACTAAGCATATAAGCATTAAGCACCATTTTATTAGAGATCATGTAGCCAAAGGAGATGTAGAACTGCATCATAAAGCTATTGAAGATCAACTGGTAGACATCTTCACCAAACCCTTAAGCTATGACACCTTTTGCTCATTGAGGACTAAATTAGGTGTTATTGATATTCATGCTTGATTAAGGATGAAATTAAAATCAATAACATATATTCTTGTGCATGTTTTATATTACTAGTTGTGTGTTTTTATTTTTTCTCTTGTTATTTTTATGTGTGATCAAATTATGTGTTTGTTTGTTTGTGAGCTTCGCTCATATTTTTCCAGATCAATTAAGAAAAATAAATAAATATTTTTTACTCACATTGTACTATACGATTAACATTGTATTGTATAATTTTCATAAACCTTCACATCTCTCTCACACAGCAAATCTAATAGCTCTAAGATCAATTATTGGTGATCGTATTATATGAATTCTTACTTTGTACTGTATGATACACATGGCACTTTCCATTGGACAAATTTAATTGGGCTTGTATGATATTAAATAACATATCATACTATACGATACACCTATTCATAATGTACGATAGGTTACTAAAAGACCATATAAACTGACGCCTCAGGATGGGCATTTTAACACTAATCATCCAGGACAATCATCGATCATATTGTATGATATGACTAGATTTTTGACTAATGAGACTAGATGAATTAAATGCTTTTGATCATATCGTACGGTATGCATCGTACTGTATGATATACCTAAAATCTAATTAAGGGGAGAGATTTCAGGTTTTTCATTCACATTTCTCACATCACACTTTGCATACCCTTATATAATGGCTAGAGGAAAATGCTCTAGGGCTCTCATAAGAAGTTCGTCTAGTTGTCCGGTAGATCCCAAATTCACTGAAGCAGCAAAAAAAGAAGCGTAACATTGCTACAAGGCTGCAGGGATCACTCCCTCTAAAATCATTAATCATAAAGTTCTAAATTTCCAATTTCTCCATCTTTTCACTAAAACCACACTCCAATTCATTCTAACTTTAGCTTTCCTTTCAATCATGAACTCCTTTATCAATTCTTTACTAGTCTTCACATTAATAGTGAGGGCACTGCCCTTTAATCTTATGTCAAAAGACAGCTGATAGAAATCACATATCAATAATTTGATCAAATTCTACACCTTTCTACCAGTGGTAAAAAACTTCACTCCTTAGCTTTTCTCCCTAGCTATAATTGGATTCCAGTCAACACCACTTTAAGGAGTCTTTAGTAAATATCCATATTCCTCATGTCAACACCCTAGTTCAAGACACCCAGATAATTTAACACATCCTTAAAAATTCAATCATTCTAAGAATAGGTGATATGATAAACATCACACCTCTTCTATCCCTCACTACCTACTTTATCATGGCTAAAATTGATTTCAATGCAGCTGATTTGATTATACACTAATTGAAAACCTTACTTGCATTAGAGATTCCAAAAATAAATGAAAGCCAAACCTTATATTAGGTAATCTCATAGCCTATGTTCTAGAATCTAAATATAATTCTTAATATCCTACACAACCAGACCCTCTTCCATTCTACTACTCAAACAGCTCCTTCCACATCTTTCATAGCGCTCATCACCGTAATATTTGTTTTATCAGCCCTGAGCTAGAGGAGGCAGAGGGAGGTCCATCACCAACTCTAGCACTAGCTCCTACTTCTTACTTACATGATTATTCATCTATAGTTGAGCGACTTGATCGGTTGGAGATGTAATCAGTAGCCTAATACAAGAAGATGACTCAGCATTAGGCTTAGCTCCATCAGTAGCACGACCTTCTTCAAGAACAGAATGATCAACTTTAGCATCAATATGAGGCAGATAGAGCTTAGTTCAATAATCAATTTTCTTCCATCCATTAGTACTTTCAACCACAACCACCACCTGATTAGGATTGACCATATCTTTGAGTGATGTATGTTTTATTGTGCTAATTTTTTTTCTTCTTTGTTATCTTATTTTGTCTCATGTCTTTTGTTTTTCTTATATGTTGTTTTAATTGTTCCTCCTTTTTGTTAATGTCAAAAGGGGAAGTAGAATGCAGTTGGTAGGCTGTATTTCTCCTTTGCTATGATTAGTCTAGTTTTTGTTTATTTCTTTTTCATGATTATGTGTTATTTTTTCTTCTTCTCATTCTTTCTTTTAAAAATAAACTCTTTATTTTTCAAAAATTTAACTAGTAAAGGGGAGTTTAGGACATAGCAAAATTAATTTGAAATTATAACCAACAATGTTTTGCATCATCAAAAAGGAGGAGATTATTTGAAATCTGGACCCTAGTCTTATGATTTTGATGATCACAAACATCATTGGGTTGTCTACTATAGTCCTATTATTATTATTACTAGAGATTTATTCAAATGCGCTAACATTTCAGGTCTACCATAAACCACACAGAGTGATCAACTTAAGATTGGGTAGAATAACGTTAAGTTTCTTTAAGAGTTTATATTTTTACTTTTATTTAATTCTATATTTCATGACTCAAAGTCTGGTATTTGGTGGATACTAAATTTGGTAACCGTGTACATACATACAAGGGAGTAAGAAAATGAGAAAATCAGATGTGTAAATTTTTTGAATTAATATATGATCCAGATTATATTGTATGATCAACTATTAAAAAAATCATTATAATGACTAATTAGCATAAATAATATTTTTATACTAATCATACCATATAATCAATATTATACAGGATGATCAGTAGAAATTAAGATCTCAGCCGTCAATCATATTTTAGGTAATATATTTTAATTCAAATTTTGTATGAATCATACCATATGATACACATCATACTGTATGATGTAAGCAAATCTTGCTAAATCTAATCCTATAATTAGGGGATCTGATATGGATTAATTGATTCAATCAGATAGTTCTATATGAATTAACACATTATACTATACAACATGAAAACTTTCAGGGATGAAAATTAATTGCCACCAATCGTATGGGATGAAAATCTAATTTAATTAAACTAATCATACTAGATGATTCCATGTATTAGACTAGACGATCAGCTTAAATACTTGAACTGATCATACATTGTCTTGTTCTTTATACAGTACTAACAAGGCTATTTAAAATAATTATACTGTACAACCTATGATTATATTATATAATTAGTGCCGATATAATTGAATTATTAGGGTTTTTATGAAGACGTGTATTTAAGCTCTATTAATAGACTTGATCCAAGTCTTTTCATTATTGGATTTTTTGGAGAAAGAGATTTTAAGAGAGATCTTGGAGGGCTTTAGAAGGAGAAAGGAGAGGTTGTTTATGAGGGAGAAAGAGTATGAGGGGATTTTACATGGTTGTTGCAAATCTGGATTCAAGCATTATAATTTTGATGATAATAAACATTCTTATTTCTATACTACTACACATCTGTTTTAGTTGCTCTGCCTACAAACTTTTCAGGTCCACAAGATCAATTACAATTCAAGCCAGCTCAAGATTGGGTAGACTAGGACTGAGTCAGTCTGTAATTTTAATTCTAATGGTTTTTACCTTTTCTTGAGTCAAATGTAATAAGGTGGATCCTGATGCTAAGTAACCTTACACACACACACTCAGGGGGAGAAATTTGGTAAGTCAGAGAGTTTTTTATTTTTTGATCATATTGTATAGGTTGATCCAAAATTATCTTAGATGATTAGTTAAAAATAGAAACCCTAATTAGGGCATCTGGGTTAAGTAAACCTGATGAGGTAGATTACCCTAGATGATCCTCCCATCATCCTGGATGATATGTTTAAATAAAAAATATTCAGCCGGCAAACTCATTTAGGCAAGATTTTATAATTCAAAATTTGTACTAATCATACAGGATGATCCTGATCATCCTGGATGATTCATTATAATCATACCTAAAATGATCCATTGATTAGGACACTAATTATGGTTAAATTGATCAATCACATCATACAAGATGATCCACTTGGATCATCCTGGACGATCCTTTGTATTTCATGGGATGATCTCTGATCATCCAAGATGAAAATAATAATTTTCTTCTGATCATCTTGGATGTCGTCATGGACGTCCCGAGATGTTTGCGGGATGATTTGTCGATTGTCACTCAAATTGAACTGATCGTCCCAGATGATGTGTAGAAATTATTCCTTCTAATTATTCAGAGCAATAGCAAATGTCCTAGCTAAAGGCTATTTTGGTACTGATCGTATAGGATAATCTGTCGATCGTCCTGGATGATATTTGATAGCAAGTTGAAATTTAGGGCACTTTTTTTTAGGCCTCCTATTTAAGCTCTTTTATAATTGATGTTAAAAAAATCTTTTGCTGTTTTCCTGTCCAAAGAGAGATTAGAGGAGAGGGAGAGTTTGGAAGAGAGAGAGAGAGGATCTTATGAGGGGGAGTTCGTGAGGGGTTTCATAAAGGTTTCTCCAAGCAAGGATTCGATCATCTTCTTCCTTCTTCGTCCTTGGTTCCTTGGTGGCTCTGGGGAGATGATAGCATCAGATCTAGGTTCTCTACCTACTTTAAGAGGAAGTAAAAGGATTTTCAGGTTCTATGCCTACTCCAGGAAAAAGTAAAAGAATTGTCAGGTTCTCTGCCTACTCCAGGAGGGAGTAAAAGGATTCCAGGTTCTCTGCCTTCACCAGGAGAGTTAAAAAGGATTCAAGGTTCTCTGCCTCACCGTGTCGGTGGAAAGATTTTGTAAGGGCTTCTCCACCTTGAAAGTTTGATAGGGATGTTAAGCCCTAGTGAACTAGTCCCGAGGCTAACCAAGAGGGGGGGTGAATTGGTTATTTAAAAATTTCACGATAACAATGAAAAATCTTTTCGATACTTAGCAGCAGAAACAATTAAACATGAACAAAAAGATCAATCTCAGATATTCACCCACGCAGTTAATATCAAAAAGTAAAGTGCAGAATAAAATCAGAAAAGCAAACCAGATTTTATAGTGGTTCGGTCAACTTGACCTACGCCCACTCCCCGGAGCCTCCCCTCCGGGTATTGCACTAAACAAAAAATGTCTCTCCTTTTGCTCCCACAGCAAGGCGGAGAAGCCTGTACAAGACCTCCTTTTCACCACATAGTGGGGCAGAGAACCCGACCTCGTTTTGCTTCCTCCTGAAGCAGGCAGAGAACCTTCGAACTCCTTTTGCTTCCACCTGAAGCGAGCAGAGAACCCCAGATCTTCTTGTGAACGATCCTCCCACGACGAACACCAACTAGACGAAAGACGATGAGCGGACAAGATGACTCTGATCCGTGCTTGGAGCAACCTTAGTGAATCCCTCACTAACTCGCCCTCACAAGATTCTCTCTCTCTCTCCCAAACTCTCTCTCTCTCTATGGTTTCTCTGGAAAGGAAAGGGGCAAAAGATTTTACTTATTTCAAGAAAAAGTTCTTTTATAGGAGGGCTTAAAATTTGTCCTAAATCTCAACTGGTCGACCAAGATCGTCCAGGATGATCGATCGATCATCCCGTACGATTAGCTCAAAATCAGCTGTTTCAGCCTGGACGATCTGGCTCTTCTGGACGATCAGTAAAAAAAAATTATTCATATCATCCCGTACGATCCTGCGATCGTCCGGGAAGATTTGTGCAAATCGAGGAATATCGTCCAGAAGAAGGTTCGGTCATCCAGAGAAACTTATGTTGGACGACCAAAAAATGACTTGATCGTCCAGGACGATAGGGATATTGTCCTGTACGATTAGTACAAAAAGTGCCCAAATCGTCCTATACACAGTTTGGGTCGTACAGCTGAAATACAGTAGATGATCATGATCGTCCGGGACGATCGTCCAGGATGATATGATCGTATCAATCAAAAATAAATTTCTTTCCTTAATTACCAGATTAAATTAGGCCTGATTGTACTGAATCATCCAGGATGATACACGTATCGTCCATGACGATCAGACCAAATAACTTAAAATAAAAACTTGCCTAACTTGATCTGGCGGCTGAGAATTTCTGATTTGAGCATATCGTCCCATAGGATCCAAAGATCGTCCAGGACGATCGACTTAATCAGACCCTATTAACTTAGTCACCCTAATTAGGGTTTCTATTTTTACCTGATCGTCCAGGACGATGTGAATATCGTCCAGGTTGATCTGAACAAAAAATGAACAGAAACTCTAATTCACTCAAGCTCTCCCCCTGAGTATGTGTGTGCAAGGTTACTTAGCTGGAGGATCAGTTACATTATAATTGACTCAAGAAAAAGAAAAATAGTACATTGGACACACTTGGACCCGATCTTGAGTTGGCTAGAGTGGCTCGTGATCTTTTGTGCCTGAAACGGGTTAGCCAAGCAAAACACACTGGAAACATGTTTGTCATCATCAAAACCAAATTTGCAACAATCTCCCCCTTTTTGATGATGGAAAACACTTGTACAGTAGTTTGAAAATAAAAAATAACTAGGAGATTGAAAAATAAATATATTTTTTTTTCAATTTTTTATTTACCAACTAAATCAATATAGGAAACATAACACATAACAAAATAGAAACGACTACAACTGACTCTCCCTTTTGACATCACAAAAAGGAGGAGGGTAAACAGAAATACTAAAACATCAGTACATAACAGAAAAGAAAACAACTACAAAACAGAAAACTAGAACGTAGGCGGATCCTGATCGGAAGAAGGAGGTGGCAGTGGTGGGTTGAAGTAGTGGTGAATGGCTTGAAAATGGGCTCCAATCCAGGCAATATCCTGGTCATGCTGCTGTTGCTGCTACGCAGTATAATCAATGAAGTGCTGGATGTCCTCGGTGTGCCGCTGCTCCTGGGCAACCACATAAGAGTCAAATCTGGCCTCCCACTGATCGAAGCGCTGCACCAGGTGGTCAAAGGGAGAGGCAATGCAAAGGGGAGCAGGTACCTCTAGTGCAGCAGGAACTGGAATAGCCTCTTCCTCTTCCTCGTCAACATCCGGGGTGGGCTCCGGATGTAGTCGGGTGCTGTGTAGGACGTAGAATGAGTTGTTTGTGAAGAAGGAAGGAGGGACATCAGAAGGGACAGGATACTGAAGGTCATATTTTGTCTCTAAGGCATAATGAATAAGATGACCTAAAGCTAGATTTGGGCGATGCCTGTGACCCGGATCTCTAATGGTGGTTAGGTGTTCTATGTATCGGATAATCAGATTAGAGGCATTAAACTCTCGACGGGCCATGATGTAGTAGGTGGTCAAGGACAACAGCGGGGTAATGTGAATTCGATCCCCCGCCTTTGGAATGATGGAGGAACGAAGGATGTGCTGAATGGTCCATCCGTCTTTGAGATGGGAAGTGCAAGCATTGTCATGATAGGGTACGTTTGTATTGCGAAGGAAGTGATTGACGACACTCCAATCATAGTCTGGATCGGTGATAGGCGAGTGGAGTTTGTCTCCAGTGACAGACAGGTTAAGAATATTATGAAAATTATGGGTAGTTAGTTCCACGGGATGTTGATTGACGTATGAGCAAAGAGTGGAATAGTCCGCAGAAATGTGCAAATTGGCAAAGAAAATCTGAAGGAGTTCAAGATTAAAACGAAAGGCTAAGGTCAGCATAAAGGTGAGGGAGGTGTGTACGAACAGATCTAGAATGGGATAAGTGAGAGTGCGGGGATTTACAATTTTAGAGTGCGTGATCCCCACATCATGATAGCATTCGAAAGCAGCCTGATCGGCTGCATTTGGGAAGCAAGGATCGACATGTCCCCGAGAGGAACTGGCACCCTTTTGACGGGAACGTTTGCCACCAGCCATTAGAAATCAAGAGTGTAGGGAAGTAGAAGGAGAGTTGAAAAAAGACTGTGGAAAATCCTTAAGAAAAACTGCTGTTTATAAAGAAAACGTCATGATCGTCCCGTACGATCACGACATCATCCGGGACGATATGGGCATTTATGATGTCCTGGATGATTGGTCAAAAAAGCGGTCTGATCGACCAGGATGATCAGAGATCATCCAGGACAATTAGACACAGGTGATCATCCCGAGGAGTCAGGCTGGACAATCGTTGATGAAAAGGTGTCATCCAGGACGATTAGGTGGATCGTCTAGGACGATATGCAATAAATATGTCGGACGGGCCGAATTTGAATCGTCCAGCGACTTGACATGTGGATCGTCGAGGACAATAAGGTGGATCATCTAGGACGATGTCCAATAATTGGTGCAATATCAGCCGTTTGATCAGATCAGGAGGATATGGATCATATCATCCAGGACGATATATGGATCGTCCAGGACGATCACCAATAATTAGAGTTTTTTCAGTAGCAGGAGCAGTGTAGGGATGATTTTGAATGAATCATCCAGGACGATGTTGGGATCGTCCAGGATGATCGGTGTATCATCCAGGACGATGTGAAGAAAATAGAAAAAGTTGGATGATGAAGATGACCGATCAGGATCCCAAAAACACAACCATGAAATCAAAATAAACCAAAAATGAATAAAACTCACAGCAAAAACACATAAAAGCAATGATTTTTTTTTTTTTGATCAAGCTACTCGAGTAAATCAGAATTTTTTCTTGATTTTAGATTCAACAACCAATAAGAAGATGATTGACAGTGCTGAAATCCAGAAAAGGTTGGAAAAATCAACTTTCGTAACTCTGACCCCGGGCACCTTATCGATGAAAACTTCTTTCAAAACAAAAATCTGATTCAGAAGAAAAGACATTAGATTTGAAAAGAGATCCTTTCAAGCCTTGTTCCAGAAAAATATCTGATATAATAGTGTTACAAAGTAAAAAATCAGAAATCAGGATTTTCAAAACACAAGCTTTTGAAAGTATTAAGCGGCACACAGATTTTTCTAAGACCTTTTAACGATCTGAAAGGAAAGAAAGCTTGGTTGGGCTCATTTTGTGCCTCTTTTTTAATTTAGTTGGCGCTTTGCGCATCTTTTCATTTTTGATACACTTTATGTATCTTTTAATTGGAGATTTTTCGCATCTTTTCAGCTTTTGGGCTCATTTTATGCCTCTTTTTCAATTTTTTTAGCGCACTGTGCATCTTTTGTAAGCTTCCTCCTTTTCATAATCATTAAAGAGTCTCAGCTTTGAACTTATCTTCCAGACATAGGAGATGACTCTCCACAGTAAGGAAGAATGATTCACAAAATAAAAGCCATACATCATATGATAAATACTATCACTTGGTTTAGAAAATCAAACTAATGACTCAAGACTTTGAAAAACACTATTGATATGGGGTAGATTACTATAGGAAGATAAAATAATCTCTATTTCAAAAACTAACATTTTAATTTTGAAGAGGATTTTTATCCAAAAGAAACTATACACCAGTAAAGGAGTTAGAGGAAGAGAAACAATCATCAATGTTTCTTCCCTTTAACAGATTCAGTGGAATCAATCACTGCTTACCAGCTTCCAAATCAAAACAAGGTAAAACTCCTAGTCAGAAATTCGAATTATCAGAAGTAGTGAGCGGTGATCAGATTTTGAAAAGCATAAAATAATAAGTGCAAGATATGAACCAGTGAATAAAAAATAGGTAGAAAATCACATCAAAGTAAATACTCAAATTAAACTAACAATAAGGCTAAAACAGAAATCAGCAGAAGAAATAAAATCAACTGAAAGCAAATAATCAAACCAAAAACTAACTAACAGAAAACAGAATACCAATCAGAACAATCAGAAATCAGCAGTCATCAGAATCAAGCATTTATATCAATTACTCCTAATCTGGTTCTCAAAATATTGAATGAGTCAAAGGCTAGTGGTTTAGTGAATATGTCAGCCAGCTGATTTTCAGTTGCTACATGATGTATCTTAATGTCCCCTTTTGTAACATGGTCCCTAATGAAGTGATGCCTTATATCAATGTATTTGGTCCTAGACTGTTGGATTGGATTCTTAGAGATACATATGGCACTAGTATTATCACACAGAATAGAAATTGTGCCAATAGGTAATCCTAAATCCATGACTTGTTGCTTCAACCAAAGAACTTGGGCCACATAACTCCCTAAGGCAATGTACTCAGCTTTAGCAGTGGAAAGTGCAACCGAGTTCTATTTTCTACTGGACCAAGAGACTAAAGACTGTCCTATGAATTGACAAGTTCCAGAGGTGCTCTTTCTATCCACCCTACACCCCATAAAGTTAGAATCAAATATCCAATAATCTCAAAAGAGGTGCTGTGCCTAGGGTACCAGATTCCTAGGTTTGGGATCCCTAAAAGATATCTAAGAATTCTCTTAACAGCAGTCAGGTGGGACTCTTTAGGATCAGCCTGAAATCTAGCTCAAAGACAGACACTAAACATGATATCAGGTTGGCTAGCAGTCAGGTAAAGCAGTGATCCTATTAATCCTCTATACTTCTTCTTATCAATAAATTTTCCACTTGAATCCTTATCTAAATGAACTGAGGAGGTCATGGGAGTATTGATTGGCTTGGCTTTGTCCATTTTATATTTCTTCAAAATGTCCTTAGTGTATTTTGATTGATTAAGAAAGGTTTCATCATCCGTTTGCCTTATGTTAAACCCCAAAAAGTAGGACAATTCTCCCATCATACTCATCTCAAACTCCTTACTCATTATTTTAGAAAACTCATCACATAAATATTTATCAGAAGATCCAAAAATCATATCATCAACATAGATCTAGACAATGAGTAAGTCATCCCCTAATCTCCTCAGAAAAAAGGTGGTGTCTACGCTCCCCTTAACAAACTCTCTTTCTAACAGGAATATGCTAAGCCTCTCATACCAAGCTCTGGGTGCCTGTTTCAATCCATATAAGGCCTTTTTTAATTTATAGACATGATTTGGATATTGGAAACTCTCAAAACCTAGGGGTTGTTCTACAAAAATATCTTCTTTTATTACCCCATTTAAAAAGGCACTCTTGACATCTATTTGAAACAGCTTAAATCTCTTATAACAGGCAAAGGCTAGTAGCAGTCTAATGGCTTCCAATCTAGCTACAGGGGCAAAAGTCTCCTCAAAATCAATCCCTTCTATCTAATTATACCCCTTAGCCACCAATCTTACCTTATTTCTCACCACCACACTAGAATCATTCATCTTATTCTTAAAGACCCACTTGGTTCCCATAATACTTTAATTTTTAGGTCTTTCTACTAACTCCCAAATATCATTCCTTACAAATTGATTCAATTCTTCCTGCATAGCTAAAATCCAAAACTCATCCGATAAGGCTTGATTGATGTTGGTGGGTTCAGTCTTTGAGATAAAGGCAGAATGGTTTACTTCCTTCCTAAGTCCATGCATAGTCCTAACACCTTCAGAAGGGTCTCCTAAGATCAGTTCTTTAGGATGACTCGAAGAATATCTCCAATATCTAGGCAACGTGGTTTGAGGTTCTACCCTTTCCTCCAGATTTGTATTTCCAACCCCTTGGGTAACCTCAATAATCTCTTCATCTTCTACTTCAGATCTAGACTCCTTATGATCAGATTTATCAAACACTACATGGGTTATTTCTTCCACCACTAAAGTCCTCTTATTGAACACCCTAAAGGATTTCCCCACACTTGAATATCTTAAGAACACTCCTTCATCAGATTTGGGGTCAAATTTTCCTAAGGGTGACTTCCCGTTGTTCAGAATAAAAACCTTACAGCCAAAGACATGGAGGTGGGACAGATTTGGAGTTCTACCCTTAATGATCTCATAATGTGTCTTGTTCAGTTTGACTCTCACATTCACCCTATCCACCACATAACAGGTAGTGTTCACCGCTTCAGCCCAAAAGTATTTTGAAAGTGAATACTTGGAAAGCATGGCTCTAGCGGCTTCCACTAAGGTCCTGTTCTTCCTTTCAGCTACCCCATTTCTTCTGAGGGGTCCTATGAGCTGAAAAATTATGACTAATCCCTTGCTCCTCACAAAAACTTCCAAATCTTTCATTTTCAAACTCCCCTCCGTGATCACTATGGATGGTAATAATCTCACATCCTAACTTCTTCTGAATCCAAGTAGAGAAAGATCTATACTCATCAAATGACTCAGATTTATGTGACAAAAATTTCACCCAAGAGAACCTAGAATAATCATCTACAATCACAAACCCATAGACTCTCCCCCCTAAGCTAGCAGTGCTAATGGGTCCAAAGAGGTCCATGTGAAGAACTTCTAAAGGTCTAGAGGTGCTAATGTCCTTAACAGAGTGTAAGGAGGACTGGATTTGCTTCCCTAACTGACAGGCATCATATAGGTGATCCTTAGTGAACTTAAGCTTGGGCACACCTCTAACTAAGTCCTTTTGGGTGACTCTCCTAAGGGTTTTCATACTGGCATGACACAATCTCTTATGCCATAACCAAGACTCATCAGCAGCAGTTTTTAAGCAAATTGAATTATCAGATTTAATGCAACTTATATCCAGCTTGTAGACGTTATTGATCCTTTGCCCCTGCAAAATAACTTCATCATTTAAGCTTAAAATGCAGCCAGTGGGCAAGAATTTGATGATGTATCCCTTGTCACAGAGTTGACTAATGCTCAACAAGTGGTGTTTCAGTCCATCTACAAGCAAAACATTATCAATCATAAAATTTTTTGAATCACCAATTATACCTGTGCCTACCACCTTCTTGGTGGTGTTATCTCCAAGTGTAACCTTGCCTCCAGCCCTGGCCTCCAGTGAAATGAACTGATTTGCATCTCTAGTCATGTGTCTTGAACATCTGCTGTCCAGGTACCACATGCTCTCATGAGGTCTTGTGTGAGAGCACCCCTACAAAAATATCAAACGTCAGTCTAAGGAACCCAATTATGAAAAGAAGCATGGAATGCATGCGTGTTGTGTTATGAAACAGGCAGTTTGGGTCTCCACACCTAATGTGTACTACGGTGAACAGTGCAGGTGTGGGAAATGTGTCCTAACATGCCACATAAAAAACATCTAACACCAGGAAAAGGATTAACTAAACATCGTGAGTGATAATGCCTCTTCCTAGAAGTGTATGAAACATGCTTTGATGAACTTACAACAGATTTTTCAAAAGGTGGCGGTGTATAAAACTGTTCAAAGGTAGGTGGTTTTTTGTTTTTTTCAAAAGCAGCAATTTTCACTCTTAAAAATTCAATCTCCTTGTTAAGACTAGCAATCTTAAAAGTTCTTGCACTTTCATTACTTTCTAAATCACATGCTATATCTTTCAGTTTCTTAAAGGCAGCTTCTAATTCAACATGCGATATTTTTAATGCATCATGCTCAACAGTTAAATCGAAATGCTTTCTATTCAGTTCATCAAACTCATCTAGTAAAGACATGTGATTGCTATCAATAGTGGAATGATCCTTAATCAACACATCATGCTCTTTTTGCAAAGTCAAATAATCTAGTTTCAAACTAGCATGGGTTTTCTTAAGCTTCCTATACGATGCATGAATTTTTTTAGATACTTCAAATAATTGATCGTAAGTAAGCTCACATACCTCTTCCTGGTCCGATTGACCAGGGTGATCATCAGCCATCAGACACAAGTTTATTTCCTCCTCTTCAGCTTTAGTCTCAAAGGAGTCGGATGTAGAGTCTGCCCAGAATGCATTTTATATCTGCTTCTTGTCCTTTCTGAACTTTGGTTTCTCCTCACCCTTCTCCTTGCTTGGGTGAGCCTTGAGTGTAGGACAATCCTCGTTTATGTGTCCAGGCTTCCTGTATTCAAAACAAACAGATTTAGATGAACCTTTAAAGTTTCTGCTGGTCTTACCTTTGTTCTACTTTGAAAATTCTTATTCTTCTTCCTTAGAAAGATCTTGAATTGCCTTGTGATTAAGGTAACATCATCGCTATCAAACCCGAAAGTGCTAGCAACTGAATCTTTGGCCTTTAGCGCCACTGTCTTCTCCTTCTTTCGTTCAGCTGCATCAAGTTGTCTTTGGTTCACCCCTTGCTCGTAAGCAATGAGTGATCCAAGTAAGCTGTCAATGGAGTAAGTATTTAAATCTTTAGATTCCGTGATCGCAGTAATCTTAGCATCGTAAGAAGTAGGCAAACATCTAAGAATTTCTTTCACTCTTTCGTAATTAGTTAGTTCTCTTCCTAGAGCATGCAAAGAGGTAACGATTTGAGTGAACCTTGTGTACATTTCTGAAATCATCTCACTAGGTTTCATGCGAAAAAGTTTGTAATCATGTAAAAAGATATTTAACCTAGACTGTTTGACTTCAATTGTACCTTCATATGTTATACACAATCTATCCCAGATTTCTTTACCCATTGTACAAGTAGAAACACGCATATAGTCTTCAGATTTTAAAGCACAAAAGAAACAGTTCAAACATTTTGCATTTAACTGTGCTAAATCACGATTATCAAAAGTCCAATCTGCAAACGGAAGTTCAGTTTTCACATTATTAATCAATCTAAAAGGTGGTTCGTATCCATCCTTAACTAACATCCACATGCGATAGTCAATCGATTGAAGAAAAGTAGACATGCATGTTTTCCAAAAATCAAAAGGAATATTATCAAACAACGGTGGTCTTATAATATAATAACCTTCAGCAATATTACGATTGTTACAGTTAGCCATGGATCAATTCAAAAGTTTTTAAACCTAAATTTTGAATCCCTCTCTGATACCACTTGAAAGTTCGATAGGGATGTTAAGCCCTTGTGAACTAGTCCCGAGGCTAACCAAGAGGGGGGGTGAATTGGTTATTTAAAAATTTCACGACAACAATGAAAAATCTTTTCGATACTTAGTAGCGAAAACAATTAAACAAGAACGAAAAGATCAATCTCAGATATTCACCCACACAGTTAATATCAAAAAGTAAAGTGTAGAACTGAATCAGAAAAGTAAACCAGATTTTATAGTGGTTCGGTCAACTTAACCTACGTCCACTCCCCGGAGCCTCCCCTCCGGGTATTGCACTAAACAAAAAATGTCTCTTCTTTTGCTCCCACAGCAAGGCGGAGAAGCATGTACAAGACCTACTTTTCACCACACGGTGGGGCAGAGAACCCGACCTCCTTTTGCTTCCTCCTGAAGCAGGCAGAGAACCTTCGAACTCCTTTTGCTTCCACCTAAAGCGGGCAGAGAACCCCGAATCTTCTTGCGAACAATCCTCCCACGACGAACACCAACTAGATGAAAGACGACGAGCGGAGAAGATGACTCTGATCCGTGCTTGGAGCAACCTTAGTGAATCCCTCACTCACTCCCCCTCACAAGATCCTCTCTCTCTCTCCCAAACTCTCTCTCTCTATGGTTTCTCTGGAAAGAAAAGTGGCAAAAGATTTTACTTGTTTCAAGAAAAAGTTCTTTTATAGGAGAGCTTAAAATTTGCCCTAAATCTCAACGGGTCGGCCAAGATCATCTAGGATGATCGATCGATCATCCCGTACGATCAGTTCAAAATCAGCTGTTTCAGCCTGGACGATCTGGCTCCTCTGGACGATCAGTAGAAAAAATTGTCCTATGTGATAACACTAGTGCCATTTATTTTTCAAAGAACCCAATGTAACACTTTAGGACCAAACACATAGGACATCAAGCACCACTACATTAGGGACCATGTTACCAAAGGAGATATAGAGCTACATCATGTAGCCATTGAAAATCAACAAAGCAGTTATCTTCACAAAACCACTGGCCTTTGAAACCTTTAGCGCCTTAAGAACCAGATTATGTGTCATAGATATTCATGCTTGAAATTGATGCTTTCTGTTTATGTTTCTCCGCTTAGTTTTTGTTTGGATTATTCGTTTATTTCTTTTTATGTATTTGTTTTATTTTTCTTATTTCCTGCTATTTTTCTTCACTTTTCGTTTAATTTGTCTGTTTATTTCTTTTTGTGTTCTTGCTTTATGTTTTTGATTTCTTTTTATTTTTACTTTAGTATTTTAAGAATCTAATCACTGCTCACTTCTACTAATAAACTTGCTTTTTAAATGAGATTTTTGCTTTATTTTTATTTAGAAGCTTATAAGCAGTGATTGACTTCTCTAAAATAGTTAAAAAAAGAAACATTGATGATTATTTCTCTTCCTCTAACTCTTTTAATGGTGTATTTTTCTTTTTGAATCAAAATCTTTTTCAAAATTAAAATGTTAGACTTTGAAATAGAGATCTATTTTATCTTCCTACAGTAATCTATATTATATGAGTAGTGTTCCAAATTATTGAATCACTTTCATGCTTTCTTAATCAGGTGATTATATTTATCATATAAGGATGGTTTTATTTTGTGGTTTATATTTTATTATCTAAGAGAGTGAGTTTTTTCTCTTATATTTGAAAGAAAATCTCACAGCTGAGAGTCTTTTAGAGGTTTTAAAAGAAAGGAAGCTTACAAAAGATGTGCAAAGTGTGCCAATCAACTGAAAAAGAGAAACAAAATGAGCTCAACACTGAAAAGATATGTAATGTTCACCAATAAATTAAAAAGATACACAAAGTGTATGAAAAATCAAAAGATATGCATAGTGCACCAATTAAGTGGAAAAGGAGGCACAAAATAAGCCCATAAAGAAATAAGCATCCTCCTCTGTCAAAACTTTAAAAATCTTTGAAGATTCTATATGCCACTTAATATATTCAAACACTTGAGATTGAAAATCATGATTTTTAATTCTTACTTTGCAATACTACTTTATCAGATATTTTTCTGGAGTAAAGTTTGAAAGGATCACTTTTCTTATCTAATTTTTTTTTCTAAATTAGATTTTTGTTTGAATGAAATTTGAACCTGTAAGGTATCCAAGATAAGGTTTACAAAAATTAATTTTCAAACATTTTTGGATTTCAGCATCGTCAATTTCTTCTTATTGGCTTTTGAATTTAAAATTAAGGAAAAATTTTGATTCACTAGAGCAAATTGATTCAAAAAAAACTATCCTTGTTTCCTTTTTTGTTAAAAAGGGGCAGAATATTACAAATCTGGATTTAATCACTATAATTTTGATGATAATAAACATTCCTATTTCTATACTACTGCACATCTATTTTAGTTTCCCTGCCTACTAACTTTTCAAGTCCACAAGATTAATTGCAATTCAAGCTAGCTCAAGATTGGATAGATTAGGATTGAGTCAATCTGTAATTTTAATTCCAATGGTTTTTACCTTATCTTGTGTTAAATGTAATAAGATGGATCCTGATGCTAACTAACCTTATACACACACACTCAGGGGGAGAAATTTGGTTAGTTAGAGAGTTTTCTATTTTTTGATCATATCATACAGGACGATCCAAAATCATCTTGGATGATTAGTTAAAAATAGAAACCCTAATTGAAAGTACGAGATGCGCCAAGAGGGGGGGTGAATTGGTATTTTAAAAATTTAACCCTACACAAGAGTTCTAATTTTTTTTGTATTTTCAAAACATAATTTAACGACTAACGTGCGGAAGCAAATACAACGTTCATAACTACGAAATTGACAGTTTAATTTTGGATTTTACACTACAATATTTAAATACCGATTTTTCACCAAGCAATTAAAACTCACAAATTTAAAGCATGAAAGTAAAGTACGGTAAACAGGAAAAAACACACCAGAGATTTTTATAGTGGTTCGGTCACTTGACCTACATCCACTCCCCGGAGTCCTCTACTCCGGGATTTGCACTAATAAAAGTTGACTCTCCTTTTGCCCCCACAGTAAGGCGGAGAAGCCTTTACAATACTCACTTTCACCTCCCTCGGTGCGGCGGAATACCAAACGCTATGTCACCCTCCTGGTGACGGCAGCGAACCTTCTCCTTTTTCTCCCTCCTGGAGATGGCAGAGTACCTTGGCGATGTTGATCTTGAAGTGACTCTTCCCTCGAGAATGTTCTTGAAGCTTCCAAAGCCACAAGAGGAGCAAAGCATGCAGCTAGCTTGGAGCCACCATGTGATCCCCTCACACTACTTCTCCCTCACGCTCAAGCTCACCTTCACCTTCCTCTCTCAAGCCCTAGATCTCTCCAAAAGCTTCTCTCTACGAATCCCCTTCTTCCTCTAAGCCTCTCACAGCAAAGGATTGATCAACAACCTTTTTAGAAAAATAATAAGTTGTTTTTTATATCAGGCTTCGGAAAACCCTAAAAGTTTCAACTTTTGCATTTCTGTTCGTACAGTACGATTTATAATCGTACAGTACGATCAGTATAATGTCAGCTCCGTCCAGTACGAGTACAGACGAACAGGTATCGAATTTTATTCATATCGTACAGTACGATATGTATATCGTACCGTACGATACTATTGATTCGTACTGTTCGTACAGGACGAACTGTGGGACGAACCTTGGGACGAAAGAACTCGTCTCTGTTAGTCGTCCAGCACTCATTGAATCGTACAGTACGAATAGTGTTTTTCATGATATCGTCCTGTACGATAGGAATATCGTCCAGTACGATCAGTTCAAAATTTCTTGGGATCGTCTGGTACGATCGCTGGGATGAAGAAAATCATCTCTGTCAATCGTCCAGCACTCCACCAGTCATACAGTACGATCAGTTCATTTCTTGATATCGTCCAGGACGAATAAAACATAAAACCTTGGTTTCGTCTGGTACGATCTCTGGGACGAATGAAATCGTCTATGTCAGTCGTACAGTACGATATACGATCGTACAGTACGATCGACATATTAATTAGAAACCAACATTTATTTCCTGATTAGGGAGATAATTTTGGCAAGTTTTAATTAATCGTACAGTACGAATAGTATCGTACAGTACGATCAGTTCAGAAAATCAAATTTGAAAACTTACCAAACTTATTCTGGCGGCTAGGGTTTCACAATTACATATTATCGTACAGTACGATATGGATCATACAGTACGATAAGTTTGTAAACATAAACATTAGAAAATTAGCCGTTAGCCTGAGTATTTTAATTAATCGTACAGTACGATCCATGATCGTACAGTACGATGTGTTTAAAAAAAAAATTAATCATTTTAAAAGAAAAAATCTCCCCCTGTGTGTGTGCATTGTTGCTCTTTTCACATGCATGCTTCTGTGGCAGACTCAAAAAGAAAAATTAAAGAAATAAAAATTACAGACTCTTCAACATCCTATTCTACCCAATTTGAGTCTCCAGCAATCTTTAGCAGTGTGCATCTGACCTGAAATGTTAGTCCTCATATACAAAGATTAAACATTTGTAATCAAACGGAAGTCTATATGTACTCAGAAAGTATTAGTTGTCACCATCAAAATTAAGTGCTCGGGATCCTGGATTTCAACAATCTCCCCCTTTTTTATGGTGTCAAATAATATTTTCTGACGGACAGATGTTCTACACAAATATATATATATATATATATATATATATATATATTATAACAAAAATAAAACAACAAGAAAAAAACAAACGAAGTGATAACATAAACAACCAAAAACATTTAATAGTAAGTAAAAACATAATACAGAACACACAGAAAAGTCTCCCCCTTTTGACAACACCAAAAAGGAAAGAAAAAAGAAAAAATAAGTACACTGATAATAAACAGAAAATAGAAACAACTACAACAATCTAAAAATCTGGATCCTGATCCGGAGGTGGTGGTGGAGGGTCGGGAAACAGCTGGTGGTACTGATGAAGGGAGGCGAACTGATGATCGATCGATTGGAAGCGCTCCCTAAACCATTTCATATCCGTGTCATGCTCCAGATGCTGCTGAGTAATGTGAGCATCCAACCGAGTCTCCAGACGATCAAGTCGTCGAATAATGTCGTCGTGAGGGTAGTCGGGAGGTGCAAGGCCAGGTGGTTGGATTGGTGGTGGCGGAGGTGCGTCAGCAGGAGCAGCAGCCTCCTCGTCATCAAACTCGGGATCGGCGGGAGTGGCCCCCCGATGGAACAGGATACGAAAGGAGGCATCCGAGTAGAAGATAGGAAGGTGATCAGGAGGGAGCGGATAATGAAGCTGGTATTTTGCATCTAGAATGTAGCCTATGACATGCCCTAAGGCCAGGTTCAATTTACGACGGGCACCGGGATAGCGGAAGGTAGACAAGGTATGAATGTAGTCAAATACCATTTGTGCTTCATTGAATTTTGTGCCCGACATAATGAGATAGGTGACGACAGACAGTAGGGGAGTAATATGGATGCGAT
Source organism: Dendrobium chrysotoxum (assembly GCA_019925795.1). NCBI lineage: Eukaryota > Viridiplantae > Streptophyta > Magnoliopsida > Asparagales > Orchidaceae > Dendrobium > Dendrobium chrysotoxum. The sequence goes on from CM034305.1 coordinate 44,547,474, forward strand.
CTCCAGCCTTAGGTATAATAGATGTGCGTAGGACATGCTGGATAACGCGGGCATTTTGATTTAAGGTTTGGACTAGTGGTAGGTGTTGATTTGAGGGGACACCTCTAAGGGTCATATTTACGGACGTCCAATCATAGTCGTGGGAGATCATGGATTGGGGACGAGGGCCGTCAGTGGACAGCCCGATGTGCTCAGCAATGTCGTTGACTGTGATAACGACATTCTGTTTACAGACATAGGATGTGAAGGTAGTGTTTTCAAGGTCGACTCGGATGTTTGCAAAAAACTCAAACAATAGTTCGGAGTGGAATGGAAAAGCAAGAGTCAGAAGGAATTGAAGGCTAGTGGAGGCGAATAGATTCATCACCTCAAAATTTAGGGCGGCCTGATTGAGCATGCGGGAGGGAGTGAACTTTGCCTCCTTGATTTTGATATACGCTTTCTCGTCCGCAGCGGAGAGAAAACGATCGTCGAAGTGCCGAGAGGAGGAAGAGCTCCCGACAATCATACGACCGCGCTTTCTGGACCCAGACATTTTGGAAGAGAGGATTGGATGAATGAGGGAATTCAGAGAGATTGAAGGTGAGGAGAAATGGCTAAGAATCCCTCCCGTTTTATAGAATTTGGGGGATATCGTACAGTACGATCGAGAATCGTACAGTACGATATGCGCAATAATGTCGTCTGGACGACTTTTCAGAAAAGTGAGTCAAATCGTACTGTACGATCAGTATCGTACTGTACGAACGTGAGTGTAAGGCGTTCGTCCCAACGAGTCGTCTGAACGACTTTTGACCAAAAGTGTTCGTACAGTACGAACAGGTGTTCGTACAGTATGATGGACAATAATTTTCGTACCGGCCGATTTAAATTCGTCCTAATCCGTTTGCAACGTGGATCGTACCGTACGATTGGTATGTTCGTACAGTATGATGACCAATAATTACTATCGTACAGTACGAGTGGTGAATCGTACAGTACGATGTGTATAAGACATGAAAGATCTAGACCGTGAATGGAAAAGGACGGCTGAGATTTGAGTGATTGGAACCTGATCGTACAGTACGATAGTGTATCGTACAGTACGATTGTCAGAGAAGATCAAGGTTTGTGAGCAACATGGGAAGAGGATCAGGAATCCAATTTTTTGTTTGGTTTTTTTTTTTTTTTTTGTTTTTTGTTTTTTTGTTTTTTTTTTGTTGGTTTTAACAACAAAAAAAAATCAACCACAAATTTTTTTTTTTTTTGTTTTTTTTTTGTTTTGTTACATTAGGCGTGAATGTCTATGACACCTAATTTGGTTCGTAGAGTGCTAAATGTGTCATAGCCTAATGGTTTTATGAAAATGTCCGCCAATTAATCTTCAGTAGCAACGTGGTGCAGTTCAATATCGCCTTTGGCTGCATGATCTCTAATGAAATGATGTCTAATGTCTATATGTTTGGTTCGTAAGTGTTGAATTGGATTTTTGGATATGCAAATTGCGCTAGTGTTGTCACACATGATCGGAATCGTTCCTACAGGTAGTCCTAGATCTACAAGCTGTTATTTTAACCACAACACTTGTGCAACACAGCTACCTACCTCTATATATTCCGCTTCGGCGGTGGATAGGGCTACTGAATTTTGCTTCATACTGGACCATGAAACTAATGATTGTCCAATGAATTGACAACTGCCAGAAGTGCTTTTTCTATCAACCTTACAACCTGCAAAGTCTGAATCGGAGTATCCTAAGATTTCAAAAGAGGTGCTGTGTCTAGGATACCAAATTCCTAAGTTCAGGGTGCCTAGAAGATATCTGAGAATTCTTTTGACAGCAGTCATGTGAGATTCTTTCGGGTCAGCTTGAAAACGGGCACAGAGACACACACTAAACATTATGTCTGGTCTACTGGCAGTCAGATAGAGAAGCGATCCAATTATTCCCCTATACCTCTTTTGATCTACAGACTTCCCACTGGGATCTTTATCCAGTTGAATATTAGAGCTCATGGGTGTATTCATAGCCTTAGCATTGTCCATTTCATATTTTTTCAAAATATCGTTGACGTACTTAGACTGGCTAAGAAACGTTCCACCTTCCGTTTGTTTTACACTAAATCCAAGGAAGTAACTAAGTTCACCCATCATGCTCATTTCAAACTCGTCGCTCATTATTTTTGAAAATTCATTACATAGGTTTTTCTCCGTCGATCCGAACAATATGTCATCTACATAAATCTGAACAATGAGTACTTCAACTCCTACCTTCTTCAAAAATAAGGTGGTGTCCACACTACCCTTTACAAAGCCTCTATCTAGTAGGAACGTACTAAGTCTTTCATACCAGGCTCTAGGTGCTTGTTTTAACCCGTACAGTGCATTTTTCAGTTTGAACACGTGGTTTGGAAATTGTGAGTTTTCAAACCCCGGAGGTTGCTCCACATACACATCTTCCTTGATTACTCCATTCAGGAAGGCACTCTTTACATCCATTTGATACAGCTTAAAATCCCTAAAACAAGCAAAAGCTAACAGTACCCTGATGGCTTCTAGTCTAGCTACCGGAGCAAAGGTTTCTTCAAAATCTATTCCTTCAATTTGGTTATACCCCTTCGCTACTAGCCTAGCCTTATTTCTTACTACTATTCCTGAGTCATTCATCTTATTTTTAAAGACCCACTTAGTTCCAACCACACTTTGCTCTTTAGGCCTTTTGACTAACTCCCATACATCATTCCTAACGAATTGGTTCAACTCTTCTTGCATTGCTAGGATCCAAAATTCATCTCCTAAGGCTTGATCTATACTCGTGGGTTCAATCATAGATATAAATGCAGAATGGCTAACCTCTTTCCTAAGTCCATGCCTAGTTTTTACCCCTTCTGATGGGTCTCCTAAGACCAGCTCTCTAGGATGACTAGAAGAAAATTTCCAATCTTTAGGCAAATGTTCCTGAGGTTCCGCTCTAGTCTCTATGGTAATGGTTTCTACTCCCCGTATAACCTCAACTTCTTCTTCTTCATGATTAGGTTTAGATGTCTTATTGGATTCATCAAATACTACATGAGTGGACTCTTCTACTACTAAGGTTCTCTTATTGAATATTCTATAAGCTTTACCTACAGATGAGTAACCTAGGAAAACCCCTTCATCAGATTTAAGATCGAACTTTCCTAAGGGTGACTTGCCATTGATTAGGATGAAGCATTTGCATCCGAAAATGTGTAAGTGGGAAAGATTGGGTGTCCTACCCTTAAGCAACTCATAGGGTGTCTTATTAAGTTTGGATCTAACATTTACCCTGTTTAATACATAGCATGCAGTATTTACTGCTTCTGCCCAAAAGTATCTAGGGAGAGTGTATTCAGCTAACATAGCCCTAGCAGCTTCAACTAACGTTCTATTCTTTCTTTCTGCTATTCCATTTTGCTGAGGAGTTCTAGGGGCAGAGAAATTATATTCCATTCTAACCTCTTTACAAAACGATTCAAACTTATCATTCTCAAATTCCCCACCGTGATAACTATGAATTGTTGAAATTACACATCCTAATTTCCTTTGAATCCAAGTGGAGAAAACTCTAAATTCTTTAAATGACTCACTCTTATGAGCTAGGAATTTCACCCAAGTAAACCTAGAGTAGTCATCTACTATTACAAATCCATACAACTTCCCTCCTAGGCTGGCTGTACTAACAGGTCCGAACAGGTCCATGTGGAGAGTTTCTAGTGGCCTAGTGGTGCTGATATCCTTGATTGCATGAAATGAAGATTTAACTTATTTTCCTAATTGGCAAGCATCACAAAGATGGTCCTTAGTAAAGTCTAACTTTGGTATGCCTCTAACTAAGTCTTTCTGAGTGATGTTCCTAAGTGTTTTCATACTAGCATGGCATAGTCTCCTATGCCATAGCCAAGAGTCATCTGCTATTATTTTCAGACACAAGGAATTTGAGGTTTCAATGCAGTTCAAGTCTAACATGTAAACATTATTTATACGTTTTCCTTCTAACACAAGTGAATCATTTAAACTAATCATGCATTTGTTAGACAAAAATTTTATATCAAAACCCTTGTCACATAGTTGACTTATACTTAAAAGATTGTGCTTTAAACCATCCACTAAAAGTACATTCTCAATAATTAAATTTTTAGTATTTCCAATGTTACCTGAGCCCACCACTTTTCTGGTGGTGTTGTCTCCCAAAGTTACCTTGCCTCCTGACCTGGCCTCCAGTGTCACGAACTGCTTCATGTCTCTAGTCATGTGTCTTGAGCAGCCACTGTCCAGGTACCACATGCTCTCACTAGGTCTTTTGTGAGAGCATCCCTACAATGTCAATCATGGATTAGCTTTGGGAACCCAAGTGAGTTTGGGTTCCACATCATGCTTATATGAATGAAATGTATGCATGTTATGCTGTGATGATTGCGATTTTGGTCTCCACACTAGATGTGTCCTATAGTGAATTGAGCACGTGCGAGCTATGTGACCTAGCATGCCACAAGAATAACATCTAACACCTGGAAATGGGTTCACTAATCTACGAGGGTGGTAGTGCCTATTTCTGGGTTTGGATGATGTATGCCGTGCTGGTTTTGAATGAGATGATTCACATGGTGGAGGCTGAAAGAATTCAGCAAACGTGGGAGGTTTTTTGTTATTCTCGTATGCATGAAGTTTTTCATTTAAGAATTTGTTCTCTTGGTTAAGACTAGCATATTCGAATCTCAATGCATGCTCACTACTACTAAGTTCCCCTGATAGTTCTTCTAGTTCCTTAAATGCATTATCTAATTCAACATGTGATGATTTCAAGGTTTCATGTGCAGTGGTTAACTCAATATGCTTCTTGTTTAATGCATCGTATTCATCAAGCAACGACATATGATCTTTATCTAAGTTAGAAAATTTTTTTACTACACTAGCATGTTCCTTTTGTAACGTACTAAACTCAGTATTAAGACTAGCATGCTTTTTCTTCAATTTTCTATACGAGTCATGGATTTTTTTAGAAATAACAAGCAGTTCATCGTAAGACAGTTGACATACCTCATCTTGATCTGATTGATCAAGATTATCATTAGTCATAAGACACAGATTTGTTACCTCCTCCTCTGCTTCTTCTTCCGATGAGTCTGAGGCAGAGTCGGCCCAAAAAGCTTTCTTAGTCTTAAACTTGCCCTTCTTAAACTTAGATCTTTCCTCACCCTTCTCCTTGGTTTGATGAGTTTTGATGTTGGGGCAATCAGCTCGGAAATGACCGGGTTTCCTGCACTCAAAGCAAATTATTTCAGATGCAACCTTAGTATACTTTGAGTTCTTACCTTTGTTCCAATTGCTTTGATGATGGCGCTGCTTTCTTTTCAGAAAATTCTTGAACTGATGAGTCATCAACGCTATGTCGTCATCTTCCTCCGCTGTTGAGCTATCACTTTCAGAATTGTTTACTTTTAAAGCCACTGCTCGCTCCTTTTTCTTTTCACCTGCATCACTTTGTCGTTGACTCACTCCTTGCTCGTAGGCAATGAGTGACCCAAGCAAATTATCAATAGAATAAACATTTAGGTCTTTTGACTCAGTTATTGCAGTGATTTTAGCATCGTATGAGCTAGGCAAACATCGCAGTATTTTGTTTACTTTTTCTGAGTTAGACAACTCTCTTCCTAAAGCATGCAGTGATGTTACAATCTGGGTGAATCGAGTGTACATGTCAGTTATAGTTTCACTAGGTTTCATGCAGAACAGTTCGTAATCATGTAACAGTATGTTCAACCTAGATTGTTTGACCTCACTAGTTCCTTCGTACGTGATAGACAGTTTGTCCCAAATTTGTTTACCAGTAGTACACGTTGATACTCGCATATAGTCTTCTGATTTTAATGCACAAAAGAAACAGTTTAGACATTTAGCATTCAGTTGTGCAAATTCTCTATCCTCAATGCTCCATTCATTAAATGACAGTTCAGTTTTCACTCCATTCAACATACGAAACGGTGCAGAATAACCTTCTTGGACTAACATCCACATGCGATAGTCTAAAGACTGTAAAAATGTAGACATGCGTATTTTCCAAAAATCAAACGGTATGTTGTCAAACAAAGGTGGACGAGTTATGGAATAACCCTCCGTAGTGTTACGGTTACCAAATTGAGCCATGGATCTTACGTTTCTAGGTTTTCTAAAACACTATTTTGAAACCCCGCTCTGATACCACTTGAAAGTACGAGATGCGCCAAGAGGGGGGGTGAATTGGTATTTTAAAAATTTAACCCTACACAAGAGTTCTAATTTTTTTTGTATTTTCAAAACATAATTTAACGACTAACGTGCGGAAGTAAATACAACGTTCACAACTACGAAATTGACAGTTCAATTTTGGATTTTACACTACAATATTTAAATACCGATTTTTCACCAAGCAATTAAAACTCACAAATTTAAAGCATGAAAAGTAAAGTACGATAAACAGGAAAAAACACACCAGAGATTTTTATAGTGGTTCGGTCACTTGACCTACGTCCACTCCCCGGAGTCCTCTACTCCGGGATTTGCACTAATAAAAGTTGACTCTCCTTTTGCCCCCACAGCAAGGCGGAGAAGCCTTTACAATACTCACTTTCACCTCCCTCGGTCCGGCGGAATACCAAACGCTATGTCACCCTCCTGGTGACGGCAGCGGACCTTCTCCTTTTTCTCCCTCCTGGAGTTGGCAGAGTACCTTGGCGATGTTGATCTTGAAGTGACTCTTCCCTCGAGAACGTTCTTGAAGCTTCCAAAGCCACAAGAGGAGCAAAGCATGCAGCTAGCTTGGAGCCACCGTGTGATCCCCTCACACTACTTCTCCCTTACGCTCAAGCTCACCTTCACCTTCCTCTCTCAAGCCCTAGATCTCTCCAAAAGCTTCTCTCTACGAATCCCCTTCTTCCTCTAAGCCTCTCACAGCAAAGGATTGATCAACAACCTTTTTAGAAAAATAATAAGTTGTTTTTTATATCAGGCTTCGAAAAACCCTAAAAGTTTCAACTTTTGCGTTTCTGTTCGTACAGTATGATTTATAATCGTACAGTACGATCAGTATAATGTCAGCTCCGTCCAGTACGAGTACAGACGAACAGGTATCGAAATTTATTCATATCGTACAGTACGATATGTATATCGTACCGTACGATACTATTGATTCGTACTGTTCGTACGGGACGAACTGTGGGACGAACCTTGGGATGAAAGAACTCGTCTCTGTCAGTCGTCTAGCACTCATTGAATCGTATAGTACGAATAGTGTTTTTCATGATATCGTCCTGTACGATAGGAATATCGTCCAGTACGATCAGTTCAAATTTTTTGGGATCGTCTGGTACGATCGCTGGGATGAAGAAAATCGTCTCTATCAATCGTCTAGCACTCCACCAGTCGTACAGTACGATCAGTTCATTTCTTGATATCGTCCTGTACGATACGAATATCGTCCAGGATGAACAGAACATAAAACCTTGGTTTCGTCTGGTACGATCTCTGGGACGAATGAAATCGTCTCTGTCAGTCGTACAGTATAATATACGATCGTACAGTACGATCGACATATTAATTAGAAACCAACGTTTATTTCCTGATTAGGGAGATAATTTTGGCAAGTTTTAATTAATCGTACAGTACGAATAGTATCGTACAGTACGATCAGTTCAGAAAATCAAATTTGAAAACTTACCAAACTTATTCTGGCGGCTAGGGTTTCACAATTACATATTATCGTACAGTACGATAAGTTTGTAAACATAAACATTAGAAAATTAGCCGTTAGCCTGAGTATTTTAATTAATCGTACAGTACGATCCATGATCGTACAGTACGATGTGTTTAAAAAAAATTAATCATTTTAAAAGAAAAAATCTCCCCCTGTGTGTGTGCATTGTTGCTCCTTTCACATGCATGCTTCTGTGGCAGACTCAAAAAGAAAAATTAAAGAAATAAAAATTACAGACTCTTCAACATCCTATTCTACCCAATTTGAGTCTCCAGCAATCTTTAGCAGTGTGCATCTGACCTGAAATGTTAGTCCTCATATACAAAGATTAAACATTTGTAATCAAACGGAAGTCTATATGTACTCAGAAAGTATTAGTTGTCACCATCAAAATTAAGTGCTCGGGATCCTAGATTTCAACACTAATTAGGGTATCTGGGTTAAGTAAAATTGTGTCAGGCAGATCATCCTGGACGATCCTCCCATTATCTTGGATGATATGTTTAAATAAAAAAATATTCAGCCATTAAACTCATTTAAGCAAGATTTTATAATTCAAAATTTACACTAATCGTATAAAACGATCTTGATCATTCTAGACAATTTATCACAGTCATGCCTAAAATGATCCCTTGATAAGGAGACTAATTAAGATTAAATTGATCAATCACATCATATAAGATGATCCACTTGGATTTTCCTGGATGATCCTTAATATTTTATGCGATGATCTTCGATCGTCTAAGATAAAAACCATAATTTTCTTTTGATAGTCCAGGATATCATCCTGAACATCCTAAGACATTTATGGGATGATTTGTCGATTGCCACTCAAATTGAACTGATCATCCCGAATGATTGTGTAATCATCCTGGATGATGTGTAGAAATTATTCCTCCTAATCATCCAGAGCAATGGTAATCATCCTGGATAAAGGATGTTTCTTTACTGATGGTACAGGATAATATGTCGGTCATCCTGGATGATATTTAACGGCAAGTTAAAATTTAGGGCACTTTTTGAGGCCTCCTATTTAAGCTCTTCTATAGTTGATGTTAAAAAAATGTTTTGTTATTTTCCTATCCAAAGAGAGCTTAGAGGAGAGGGAGAGTTTGGGACAGAGAGAGAGGATCTTGTGAGGGGGAGTTTACGAGGGGTTTCACAAAGGTTGCTCCAAGAAAGGATTTGATCGTCTTCTTCCTTCTTCATCCTTGGTTCCTTGGTGGCTATGGGAGATGATCATCAGCATCAGATCTTAGTTCTCTGCCAACTCTAGGAGAAATTAAAAGGATCATCAGGTTCTCTGCCTACTCTAGGAGGGAGTAAAAGGATTGTCAGGTTCTCTACCTACTCCAGGAGGGAGTAAAAGGATTCTGGGTTCTCTGCCTTCACTAAGAGGGTGAAAAAGGATTAAAGGCTCTCTACCTCACCAAATTGATGGAAAAATTTTTTAAGGGTTTCTCTGCTTTGTTGTGGGGACAAAAAGAGAGACACTATAGTTTTAGTGTAATACATAGAGGGGAGTCTCCGGGGAGTGGACATAGGTCAAGTTGACCGAACTACTATAAATCTGGGGTGTTCTTTTCATTTACTTTTTCACACTTTAAGTTCCAATTATATATGTGATCTGATCAGTGCTAAAATCTTTGGTTTTGGTTATCTGCTTCTGCTTAAAATGTTTGGGTTTAAAATATTTAAAAAGATTTGTATTTTTGCTTAAAAATTTTTTTTAAAATACCAATTCACCCCCTCCCCCCCCCTCCTCTTGGTTAGCCTTGGGACTAGTTCATAAGGGCTTAACAACCCTAACAAACTTTTAATGGTTGCTCAAAGCCAGCTTTTGCCTTATTTCCCCTGAGTGTATTACTAAGTTTCTTGGGTAGCTTTAGGAAGAAGAACTTCAACCCGAAGATCGTCAAGGTTCTCTACATTTACCAAAGTGAAAAAGGATTGTGAGGTTCTCTGCCTTCACTAAAAGGGTGAAAAAGGATTGTTAGGTTCTCTGCCTTTGTTAGGAGAGTAGAAATGAGGTCAAAGCTCTCTGCTTTAACTAGGAGGGTGAAATGAGCTCGGGATTCTCTACTGCATCGGGTTGGTGAGAAGATTGTAAGGACTTTTTTGCTTTATTATGGGGGCTAAATGAGAGACACTAAGGTTTTATTGTAATACTCAGAGAGGAGGACTGTAGGAGTGAACGTAACTCAAAGTTGACCAAACCACTATAAAATCTTAGTGTGTTCTTTTCATTATTTACTTTTATATTTTCTATATTTTATTTTATCCATTTATTTTTTTGAAAATCTGTTGTAAAAATTTGTTGTAATATTTGTGAATTAAATTCCTATGAGAAAGAATTTAGAACATAATATAATCATTGTTGGTTGCTTCCACTGAATTATTGTATGTGACATAGTTAATAAAAGTACGATTTTAAAAAGGGTAAAATTTTTAAGAAACCAATTCACCCTCCCCCCCCCCCCCCCCCCTTGGTGTGCCTAGGTACATTCAATGAGGTTTAATGCCCTCCCTTAAATATTCACAAAGTATAATTAATCATCTTAATTAATCACTAGCTTTGAGGGCCACACTGTATTAAGAAGTACAGTAGGCTACCTGGCTATAATTATTTAGGTAGTTAAGATTGGTGTATACTAGATAATTAAAAGCTAGTTGAGTATATGATTGATTGCATGTCATTGATTGAAGACTAGATGATTAAGGGATAGTTGACTGGTTTACTATTGAAACTGTAGGCTTGTAGAATTGATTGATTGTAGAGTGATTGAAATTTATTTGGAGGCTAAAAGATTGAAGTGTTGATAATATTTTTATTGAAGGATTGGATTAATTTTAGGATGATTACTGGATGATTGGCTGGCTAGTTGGTTTATGGTAATTTTAGGCAAGATAATATTACAATCCAGGATCCCTAGTCTGTGATTTTGATAATAACAAATATTATTATTTCAATTGTTACTTTTCTCAGTGAATTTTTTGGATATTACTTTTATCTGTGAGCACTAACATTGCATGTAAAATACACACTGCTCAAGACTAAAGTAAGACTCAAGACTAGGTAGAATAGGATGTCAAGTAAAAAAAGATGTATTTTATTTTTTATTTCTCGAGTCTAGTCAGATAAAAGTGTATGTAATTGGGTGACCGTGCACACACACAAGGGTAGTGAAGATTTTAAGTAAAAAAATTTTTTGTACTAATCATACTGTACAACATATAATCATACTATATGATTAGTTATAAAGAGAATGGGCTTAAGGTTCATTGAAATATTAGTTTCTATGAACAAATCATACTGTACAATTTGGACAGTACTATATGATTCATTACGATCTGAAAACCCTAGACGCAAGATTAAATTAAGTAAGATTTTGAAATTTGATTTTTGAACTAATCATATTATATGATGTGAATCATACTATATGAATATTTGAAATCTTACTTAAATTAACCTCCAAAATTAGTCAATTAAATCAAGGTTTAATAAATGATAGATGATCATACTATATGATCTGGATCGTACTGTATGACTGGCAGAGATGAAATTTGGTCGTTCCAAATATCATACCTAACAAAACCATAATTTTTTTAATAAATCATTCTATATGATATTCATATCATACTGGATGACTAACTTAAAATCAACTCATTGTATTGTACAATGATAGCAATTTGGAATAATTGATAGATATAATTTCCAATTGTCCTAGGAATTGCCTTGTATAAATATAGGAAATCAAACAGATCAACTTGGACATCTTTAAATTATATTATACGATGCTTTTAAAAGATTGAACAGTTTATTTGAATGATTGTTTACATCATACTGGATGGGTCTAGTTTTTTAACTGATAGTACTATATGAATAGTGATGACGTACTTGAATTTTTAAGGTTTCTTGAAGTCCAATATTAAGCAAAGTTTTTAGAATCTCTTAGTAATGAAAAGAGGATTATATGACTGCTGAAGGTACTCTAAGAGAGAAGCTTTTGAAAGAAATATAGGGTTTGAGAGGAAGGAGAAGGTGAGGTTGAGTGTGAAGGATTAGTAGTGTTAGGGGATCATATGGTTGCTCCAGGCTAGCTACACCCTTTCTCCTCCGGTGGCCTTGCTAAGTTCTTCAAAGGCTTTCTTGGAAGGGAGGTATCTAAGTCAAGTCCTCGAGGTACTCTACCTTCTCTAGGAGGGAGAAAGAGGATTTGAGGTTCTCTTCCTATGAAAGGATTCTAGTTCTCTGCCATCGAGGGAGAAAAAGGATTCGAGGTTCGCTTCTATCATCGAGGGAGTTGACATAGCATCCAGCACTCCACCGCATCATGTTTGGTGAAAGTGAGTTTGTAAAAGCTTCTCCACCTTGCTATGGGAGCAAAAGGAGAGTCACTTTTTGTTAGTGTAATTCCCATAGCGGAATACTATGGGGAGTAGATGTAGGTCAAGGTTGACCGAAAACTATAAAATTCTGGTGTGCTCCTTCTGATTTTTACTTCCTGCATTTTACTTTTCTATAATTTATTTTCCTTATAATTTCTTGGTTGAAAATATGTGGTCGATATTTGATTGAGTTGATTCAATTATTCTCACCATTATTATAATTATTGTTAAGTTTATTAGCTTCTACATAGGGTGATCAAATTATTCATTTTATGTTTTGAAAAATTAGTATCCATGCTTAGGATTATTTTTAAAAAAACCAATTCAGCCCCCCCCCCCCCCCCCCCCCCCCTCTCGATGCACCTCGGGCAAGTTCATTGAGGTCTCACAATCTCCTCGAACTTTTACGTGGTATGAAAGCTGTTTCAAAAATAAAGTTTTAGAAAACATTTGAAAATCAATCAATAACCCATTCACCTTTATTTGACAATATACATTTTGACTTTTAAAAAATTTGTATGTATATCTTTTTACAATCTATATATTATCACATGTGGATCTTAGTCTAAGAAGGATACTACACTTTTTCATCTTTTGAATGGCATCAAAACTAAACTATCATTTAATGAATGGAGTAATAAGGATAGGAATTTAGCCCAACGGAAAACAAAATGTCTAAATTATTTCTACTATGCATTAAAATTTGAAGATTACATGTGTGTATCCACTTGTACCACTAGAAAAGATATTTAAGATAAACTATGCATAACCTACGAAGGAACTAGTGAAGTAAAATAGTTTAGCTTAAATATCATGCTTCATGATTATGAACTATTTTGCATGAAACCTAGTGAATCAATTTCTGAAATGTATACTATGTTTACACAAATAGTCACACCCCTGCATGTATTAGGTAGAGAACTTACAAATTTTTAAAAAGTCAATATAATTCTATGTTGTCTACCTAATTCTTATGATGCAAAGATAACTATAATTATTGAATCTAAAGACTTAAATATTTATTAAATTGACAATTTTCTTGGGTCACTCATTGTCTACGAGCAAGGAGTGAGTCAAAGGCAAAATGATGCAGGAGAAAAGAAGAAGGAGAGAATTGTGGCACTAAAAGTAAATGACTCTGATAGTAATAGTTCTGTATTGGAGGAGGATGACGATATCGGCTTAATAACACGACAGTTCAAGAGTTTTTCTAAAATTAAATAGGGGCTTCATAAACACCATTGGAGCAAAGGTAAAAGTAATAAAAATGTTAATGTTTCTTCTAACACTATTTACTTGGAATGCAGGAAACTAGGCCACCTCTGAACTTACTATCCCAACCTAAAGACTCACCCAATCAAGGAGAAGAGTGAAGAAAAGCCAAAGTTCAAGAGGGACAAGAAAAAGATATAAAAAGCCTGATGACTCCACCTTGAAATCTTTAGAATTGAAAGCAGAGGAGCATGTAACGAACTTATATCTTATGGCTAATGATAATCTTGATCAATCAGATCAAGATGAAGTATGTCAACTTTCCTATGATGAATTACTCCTTCTGAAAATTTTCATGATTCATATATGATGCTGAAAAAGATGCATGCTAGTCTTAACACTGAATTGTCGACTTTACAAAAAGAGGATGCTCGTTTAATTACCAAGCATTCTAATTTAGATAGTGATCACATGACCTTTCTTGATGAATAAGATGCCTTAAACAAGAAGCATATAGACTTAACAAATGCATATAAATCCTTGAAAACATTGCATATTGAACTAGAAAAAGCTTACAAAGTATTAAAAGCATCCAAATTAAAAATAGATGGTAGGGAGCATGCATTAAAAATTAAAGTGTTCATTCTTGAAAGTACAAACAAATTTTTCAAGCAAAACTAACTACACTTGAGAATAACAAATTACCCCCTACCTTAGAATAATTTCATAAGCCTTCAATGCAGCATGCATCACATAAACCTAGGAGAAGTCACCATGACCCACATATGTTAGTAAATCAATTTCCTAGTGTTAGGTGTTACTCTTGTGGCATATTAGGTCACATAACCCATACTTACACAATCCACTATAGGACGCATCTAGTGTGGAGGCCTAAATTACATTCATCATAGCATAGCATGCATTCATCTCATTCATTCAAGCATGAGGTGGAACCCAAACTCACTTGGGTTGCCAAATCTAACCTTTGAATGACTATGTAGGGTTACTCTCATAAAAGGCCTAGTGAAAGTATGTGGTACTTGGACAATGGATGCTCGAGGCACATGACTAGTGCTACAAAATAGTGCATCACATTGGAGGCTAGGTCAGGAGCAAGGTGACATTAGGAGACAACACAATTAGAAAAGCGGTGGGCTCAGGTATAATCGGTAATGCTAAAAGCTTTATTATTGAAAATATTTTTTTAATTGATGGCTTAAAGCATAATTTATTGAGCATTAGTTAACTGTGTAATAAAGGTTTTGAAATTAAATTTCTTTCTAAAAAATGCATAATTAGTTTAAATGAAAAACCTATGTTAGAAGGAAAATGAATGAATAATGTTTATATGCTAGACTTGAACTATATTGAAAATTCAAATTCTATATGTTTGAAAATAACAGTTGATTATTCTTTGCTATGGCATAGGAGACTATGTCATTTGAGCATGAAAACTCTTAGGAAGATTACCCAAAAAGACCTAGTTTGAGGCATACCAAAGTTAGACTTCACTAAGGACTACCTATGTGATGCCTGCCAACTAAGAAAATAAGTCAAGTCTTCATTTCATTCAATTAAGGACATCAACACCTTTAGGCCACTAGAAATCATTTATATAGACCTATTTGGACCTGTTAGTACATCCAGCCTATGATGGAAGACATATGGATTTGTAATAGTATATGACTACTCTAAATTTACTTGGGTTAGATTCTTAGCACATAAGAGGGAATCATTTGAGGAATTTAGAACCATTTAGATTCAGAGGTAATTAGGATGTAAAATTTTAACCAATTATAATGATCATGATGGAGAATTTAAAAATGATAGGTTTGAATCTTTCTGTGAAGAGATGGGTATAGAACATAACTTCTCTGCCCCTAGGACTCCTCAGCATAATAGAATAGCTAAGAGGAAAAATAAAACCTTGGTAGAAGTTGCTAGGGCAATGCTAACTGAATATACTCTTCCTAGATACATTTGGGTAGAAGTAGTGAATAATGCTTGTTATATTTTGAATAGGATGAATATTAGATCCAAGACAAATAAGACACCCTATGAACTCCTTAAGGGTAGGACACCCAATCTTTCTCACTTATATGTCTTTGGATGTAAATGCTTTATCTTAATCAATGGAAAGTTAGAAAAATTTGATCCAAAATCTGATGAAGGAGTCTTCTTAGGTTATTCATCTGTAGGGAAGTCCTATAGAATCTTCAATAAGAGGATCTTAGTAGTAAAAGAGTCTACCCATATTATGTTTGATGAATCAGATAGGACCTCTAAATCTTAACCTTAAGAAGAAGTAGAGGTCAATAAAGGGCTAGAAGCCATTTCTATGGGAGATAGAGTAGAACCATAGGAGTCTTTGTCTAGAGATTAGAGATATTCTTCTAGTCATCCTAAAGAACTGATCTTAGGAGACCCATCTAAAAGTGTTAGAACTAGGCATGGACTTAAGAAGGAGGTGAGTCATTATGCATTTATCTTCATGATATAACCCACTAATATAGATTAAGCCTTATCTGATAAATTCTGGTCCTAGCAATGATAGAAGAATTAAATCAATTTATTAGGAATGATGTTTGGGAGTTAGTAAGTAGACCTAAAGACTAGAGCGTTGTAGGACTAAATGGGTTTTTAAGAATAAAATAAATGAATATGGCAAAGTAGTAAGGAATAAGGCTTGGTTTGAAAGTATGAGATGCGCCAAGAGGGGGGGGTGAATTTGTATTTTAAAAATTTAACCTAAACTGGAGTTCTATTTTTTTTTTTTTTTGTATTTTTAAAATAACAACTTAACAAGTAGAATGCGGAAGCTAGTGATTCATTCACAACTATGATATTGGTGTCACAATTGTAGATTTCACAATATAAGATCAAGAACAGATTTTTTTTGTTTCACCAAGCAATTAAAATAGAGAATAAATACGTGAAAAGTAAAGTGCGGTAAAAATGAAAAAAGCACACCATAAATTTTTATAGTGGTTCGGTCACTTGACCTATGTCCACTCCCCGGAGTCCTCCACTTCGAGATTTGCACCACTAAAAGTTGACTCTCATTTTGCTCCCACAGCAAGGCAGAGAAGCCTTTACAAGACTCACTTTCACCTTCCCCGATGTGGTAGAGTACCAGACACTAGGTCACCCTCCTGGTGATGGCAGCGGACCTCCTCCTTTTTCTCCCTCCTGGAGATGGCAGAGTACCTTGAGGATGTTGACCTTGAAGCCTCTCTTCCTAGAGAACTTTCTTGAGACTCACCAAAGCCACAGGAGGAGCAAGCATGCAGCTAGCTCGAAGTAACCGTGTGATCCCCTCACACTCCTTCTCCCTCATGCTCAAGCTCACCTTCTCCTTCCTATCAAAAACCTTGGATCTCTCCAAAAGCTCCCTCTCAAGAGTTCCTTCCTCTGCCAACCACTAATATGACAGCCCCCATGCCACACAGTTTTAAACTCAAAGAGAGAAATAGAAGATAAGTTGAGGAGATAGGGTGACACAAGCATAATGACAACACCAGGGCACATCCAACCCAAACTATCAAACCATCCAGATAAATAATAATTAGAATTAACATATAACAAGAAATCCAAAAACCACCAGCAGGCCAACCCAACAAGCCCAAACACCCTGCCCAACAATAAAGCCAGCCAATCATCCCTATGGATCATCAAAAGGATACAACACAGCCCATTACAATTATTCCCCCCATGATCAGTAGAGCAATAAATGGGGTTCAAATCAGGGTACCAAATTTTCCAATCACAGCTCAAGCCCATCACAACAACACATCTAACAATGTTGAGAAGAACAAGACAAGGGGGAGGAAATTTGATAAGATAAGAAAAACCATACTACAGGATAAATAAAGAAATAAACAAAACACAAAATAGGAAATCAACTCAAAATTGGTAACTAACAAAATAAAAAACACCAATAAATTTAAACAACCAACCAAAACATAAAAAGAGAAGAGCCATAAGGCCCCAAGACCCTGGCAAACTAAATTCTAACATAAGGTAACCATAATTTGTCAAGCCTAATTAAACCTTTCAACAAATTAGGTAGATTAATAGTAGTAAAATCAATAAAGCAGTCCAAGTTGCAACCCAGTTCAGCTAACCAGTAAGTGCAAGCATTACCTTCTTTATGAATATGAGAAATAGTAAAGTTAACAAAAATTAAAAGCTGATTTATTTCTCTAATAAGATAAAAAATAATCAAATTACAAATACTATTTTTCTGATTCATAAGGCAATGAATACTAGAAGTGGCATCCTCCTCCATCCATATATTAGTAATACCAAGGGAGAGGCATAATTTCAAATCGTTAAGAATAGCAGAGAGCTCAGCCATCACCACAGAGCATTTATCCAAAGGGCCAGCAAAATACATGATCATGTTCCCCTGATTATCTCTAAAAAGGCCACCACACCCAAAAATAGAATTTTTAAATGACACATCCACATTAAGCTTGATATTAATGAGAGGCTAGGTCCAATAAACCAATGTAGAATCCTTCAAGTTGTTGCTATTCTGTAGAGATATGCCAAAAAATATGCGGCACAAAATAACAATTCTTAAAGTTTTTGGATGTCAAAAGATTAGCAGAGAAAAGTTTAAACACTTTATCTTTAATATTCTAAATAATACGATTAAAATCCAAAAGAATATTGTTGAACAATGAGTAATTCTAGCAATCCAAAGATACCACATAATTAGAGAAGGTATAAAATTTCTTATATGCCCTTTAGAAATAATGAACCAAGACTCAAGCAAATTGTTAAAATTTATGTAAACATTAAATTAATTTGGTCTTAAAATGTCATCAAAGTAAGCCCAAGTTTTAACAGCAATAGGACCAAAGATAAGCACATGATGCATATTATCCACATGAAAGTAGCATTAACACTTAGAAGTTAAAATAAAACCTCTTTTCCTTAAATTATCATAAGTAGCAATGTAATTGTGCATGATTCTCCAAATAAAAATAGCAATAACCTTAGGAATACTTTTATGCCAAATTAAAGAGAAAACCTTTCTAACATAGTTCTTATCTCTAAACACATGCCAAGCATCCTTTATACTAAACATACCATTATGAGTGAAATCACATAATAACACATCATCAGTCTTAATATTGATAGGCAGATTCGGGATTTTAAAAATAACATATTGAGGAAGAATGTCATCAAGTTTATTGTAGTCCCAAATGTTGTTAGTAATAAAGGAATCCACTTTAGTAGCGGAAATGGAAATGGAATTATGGACAGAGTCAATAGATTAACAACCAAGCCAATGGTCTTACCACAAGAAGAGGTTAGCACTACCCAGACCCCATTTAACATGAGGTTCAACACTCCATTTGATACTACAAAGCCTTTTCCATACCCTAGAATCACCATTGTTATAATAACACATAGTAGGATGTTTACCCACACAGAACTTCTAAGTCATAAACTTGGCCTAAAGAGAAAGTTTAGAATGTAAACAAAACCACAGCTTAAAAGAAAATGCATAAGATAAATCATTCATATTTTTACAACCCAACGACCCTTCCTTAGAGACGCCATAATAGTTGGTCCAGGAAGACCAAATAACTTTAGTATTCATGTTAGAACCCCACCAAAAGAACATATTATTAGCTTTTTCAATCCTATTACAAATAATATGAGTGGGATGCATAGTTTGAAAAATATAAATAGGTAAAGAACACAAAACACTTTTAATAAGAATTAATCTCCACCCAAAACTAAGGAATTTAGAATCCCAAGATTGAAGCCTTTTTTGTACAGAAGTAATAAGATCATCAAAAAGAAAAGATTTTTTCCTACCTTTATAAAGAGGCACCTCTAAATACTTCATAGGTAAAGCGCCTTGAAAAAAACCAGTACTATTCTTAATAGAAATCATGCGATCATGAGAGACCTTGTTAGACACAATAAAGTAGCTCTTATTTTTATTAATAAAAAGGCCGCTACACCTTTCAAAATTATTTCAAAATCTCATGAGTCTATTAACCTGGTTAAGAGAAGAATTAGAGAAAATAATAACATCATAACCAAAACATAAATGGGAAACAGAATAACCACCCAATGTTCTATAGTAAATGTTAGGATAATTTTCAAAAAGATTGGAAATACCTCTAGACAAATACTCTATGGAAATAATAAAGAGGGCAGGAGAGATAGGATCACCTTGTCTTAACCATGACAAGATTTAAAGAAACCATGACTTTTACCATTAATAATAATAGAAAAAAAGGGAACCTTCAATAAACAGTTTGACAAGATTAATGAAAGCAAAATTAAAGCCAAACAAATGTAAAATTTTATAAAGAAAATCCCAATTAATTTTATCGTAAGCTTTAGCAATATCCATTTTAAAGATAATATTACCACCAGGCACCCTAACATTCAAATCATGCAAAATTTCTTGAGCAAGTAAAATGTTATATGAAATGGATCTACCTTTACCAAAGCCAGTTTAATTGGGAACAATGATTCTATAAAGGAGAGGAGATAGGCAGTTCATAAGCAATTTAGAAATCAAATTACTAAAAAAGGTGCAGAGAC
This sequence comes from Dendrobium chrysotoxum, assembly GCA_019925795.1. Lineage (NCBI taxonomy): Eukaryota > Viridiplantae > Streptophyta > Magnoliopsida > Asparagales > Orchidaceae > Dendrobium > Dendrobium chrysotoxum. The sequence goes on from CM034305.1 coordinate 44,567,380, forward strand.
TAATAGGCCTAAAGTCATTCCAATTACAAGCCCTATTATTTTTAGGAATTAGAACAATGGAGGTAGAAGAGAAGAACTTAGGCATGATATTACCCGCAAAGAAATCTAAGATAGCATTAAAAAGATCACGGTTAATAATGTCCTAAGTCTTTTGAAAAAATATAGTGATAGATCCATTAGGGCCAGCAACAGAATCAGTATTTAACTAAAAAATAGTATTCTTAACTTCCTCCAAAGAAGGGGGAGCAATAAGAGCCAAATTATCATCAAGGTTAATTATATTAGGAATAATATTAGGATTATCAATTTGATCCAGAGTGAAATTTTTATTGAACAATTTTTTAAGAATTCCACACCTGAATTAGCAATTTCAACAACATCTTCAGTAAAGGAACCATCATCACGATGAATTTTGTGAATCCAATTACGAGCTCTATATATTCCTCTTAACTAAAGCATGAAAATACTTAGTGTTATTATCCCCCTCAATAAGATGCTTAGAGGCCGCTTTCTATTTCCAGAAAGCTTCTTTCTAAGCTTGAAGATTAAACAGATAATTTTTAGCATATTGAAGAAGAGTAGAATTACCATCAGAAGGATGGAGTTGATAATTATGCTCCAAAGAGTTGACTTTCTCCTCAGCATAAATAATGTTAGAGAAAACATTTTTAAAAATATTACAATTCCACCAATTAATTTTGTGCTTTAATCTTTTCAGCTTAAACCACAATCTAATCATACTAAAAATGGAGTTATCTGGGTGAAGGGGAGCTTACCAATTCTCCTGAACCATCTTAATAAAAGATTGATCAAGATGCCACATATTCTAAATCTAAAATTGCAAATAGAACTATCATGTCTCAAACAAATGGTAAGAAACATAGGAGAATGATTAGATTAAGTTCTACTAAGGTGTTCCACATGCGTAGAAGTAAAGCAATTAATCCAACTATCATTAAAGAGAACACGATCCAACCGCTGCCAAAGATTACCACGATTCCAAGTGAAATTGCTGCCAGAAAAACCAATATCAATGAGGTTACAATCCAAGATCATGTTATTGAAATCCTCCATAGATTGGTAAACAGTGTTGTCCACACCCCCCCCCCCCCCCCCCCCCCCCCTAATCCTTTCAGCAGTGTTAACATCCTCCATAGATTGGTTCTAGGGTGTCTTATTGAAATCCTCCATAGTTTGGTTATTACAAGTAGCAACATAAATAAAAGGCTCAATCAAAACAAGCAGAAAAATATTATGAATGTGGCATAAATTTTTAACTCTAATATGAGTGGATGGGCAACCAATATCCCTAACATTCCAAATAATAGACTTAAACAGAAGAATGAAGTTGAGAAGTTTGAGATCAATTATTTATAGGTGATTGTATCATGATATTTTTATTTTTCTTATTCTTTCTAGATTGAACTTAATTTCTATTAACATCCTCCAGATGTTGATGATTATTAATAGAAGTAATATTTTGATCTAGAGTTTGAGTTTGAGAATCCTTACAACCCTTATCTGAATTAATACCATGATTGATAATACATTTTGCATTATCAACTGGCTCAAGTTCACCTTCTTCCAGATTATTCCCCTCCTTTTCCTGAACATGAAGTAAAGAGTTAGAATTAACATGACAAGAATAATCACTATTATTTGAAGTAGAGTAAGGTTTATTTAAAATCTTATCAGTGGAGAAAATTAGTTACAAACTAGTTAAAGTGTTATTATGCTCAGCTACCATCACATCCATTTGAGCATCAATATTGGCGGGCACCCCATTATCATCCTCATCAACAATAACAATAGAGATTAGATTAATATTTTCAACAATACCAGAAGTAGGATCGTTAAGCACTCCCCCAACAACTAAGGGATTGACACCTTCAATCAAACTATCAACTCCTACATTATCAACCACCGAAGGCACAATTGATTCATGACCATCATTCCCAAAAATATGTGGATCCGAGTGAGAGTTTGGCTCCTATACCGTTTCCTGCACAATATCAGTATTAGGGAGAGACAGATGATTCTTCACCATGTTTTTGCTCTCCATGTCTTTAGGAGTTTCCTTCTACTTATGTAAATGAGGATGTAAATTAAAGCATTCAGAATTACAATGTCCATGCATTTTACAATGAGTACAAAATATAGGCAAATTTTTAAAATCAACTTTTTATTGGTACCTATTCAACTCAGATCCAATCCAAATTTTCATAGGATCTTTCTTTAAATTATCCATTTCAACCAAAACCCAAGCCATATAAGGGTAGAATATAGTCACAGTAGCTTGATCTATCTGTAATAGTCTATAAAAAATAGAGGCTAAAGCAAAAAGGATTTTGGAATTAAAGAAATGAAGCCTCAAATTTAGAAACAGGGGCTATCGGTGATTCCTCTCTAACATAAAAGATTGGAGTCCATTTAAGCAAATGCATTTGATAGCCTTGTATATAATAAGCCCTTCTAAAAAAATGTGACTATAATCTAAATCATTCGAAAGTTTGATTGCAATATGGCATTGATCCATAAAACCAATAGAAAAAGTACCCAAAAGTTTTAGGTTCAGAAAAAACTTCTGAATAACATCTAAATTAGGATGTCTCAGAATGAATTTACCAACTAAAGTAAAGGTAAAAGGAACTGCAAGCTGAGATATCACTTTATCATAAAGCATCAAGCCGAACATACCTCTAAATGAAGTATGAATGAAATCGATCTTTGGGCCAGAAGAGGAAGAAGAAGAAGATACACCCAAAAGAACAACCTTAAAAGACCTCAATTTACCTTCCGCATTTATAGTCAACTAAGGATTTGATGATGACGGTGTCATCATTGCCCAAAAAAATAAAATAAATCAAAACAAGACCACAAAAATAGAAAAACAACCAGAAAGTGAAATGAATCTAGGAAAACTCAAAAGAAAAAATTGATCCACGAGAGGAGAATCTGGGAGCTGAAATGAAACCCTAGAGTCACCACAAAATCTCCAGAGCATGAGCCGGATGATTAATGATTAACAATTAATCTGAAAGAATTTAGGACATTCTCTATATAGATTTAGTATTAAACATCTCAACTTCATTCTTATGTTTAAGTCTATTTTTTGGAATGTTAGGGTTAATTGTTGCCCATCCATACATATTAGAGTTAAAAATTTATGCCGCATTCATAATATTTCTCTACTTATTTTGTTTGAGCCTTTTATTTCTATTGTTAAATTGGGTAGTACATCTAGGTTTTTGTCTTTTAATCATGCTGCAGCTAATATTTCTAACAAGATTTGGGTTCTTTGGAAGGATCCTATGATTATTGATATTATGGGTGATTTTAATCAGGTGATCCAATGTAGTATTAGTTTTTTTAGTATAATTGTTTTGCTTCTTTTATTTATGCAGCTTCTTCATAGATTTCTAGAAGAAATTTGTGGGATTAGCTGATTCTTTTTCATAATGTTGTTAACTCTCCTTAGTTGGTGGGGGTTGACTTTAACACTATTTCCAACACTATTAAAAGGATTGGGGGGGCCAACCCTATTTACCAATCTATGGAGGATTTCAATAACATAGATTTAGAAGAAATTAGGTTATAAAATCCTAGCTATCCATAGTGATCATGGTGGCAAATTTTAAAATGATATGTTTAAATTATTCTGCAAGAAGCTTGATATTCAACATAAATTTTCAGCTCCTACAATCCCTCAGTAGAATGGGATTGCAGAAAGAAAAATAGAATCTTAATAGAAGCTACTAGAGCCAAGCTAGCTCAGTATTCACTTCCTAAATATTTCTAGGCTGAAGTAGTGAATACTACTTTTTATGTTCTCAATAAGGTTAATGTTAGATCCAAACTCAATAAGACACCCTATAAATTATTCAAAGGAAGGACACCCAATCTTTCTAACCTTCATATTTTTGGATGTAAGGTGTTCATTCGAAAAAATGAAAAATCTCCATTAGAAAAACTTGACCCTAAATCTGATGGAGTTTCCTAGGATATTCATCTGTAAGTAAAGCCTATAGAGTTTTTAATAAGAGGACATTAGTGGTAAAGGAGATCACCAATATAATATTTGATGAATCTGATAGATCTATTGAGCTTAGGTTAGAAGAAGAAAAAGTGGTTGAAGTCACCCAAGGAGTAAAATCTATTGACCTAAAAATAGAGTAGAGCCTCAGGACCCATTTCCTAGGGATTAAAGATATTTATCTAGGCATCCGAAGGAGCTCATCCTAGGAGATCCATCTGTAGGATTAAGAACTAGGCATGGAATTAAAGAGAAGGTTAGTCACTCTACTTTCATCTCTATGGTAGAACCCTCAAATATAAATTAAGCCTTATCTGATGAATTCTAGATCCTAGCCATATAAGAAGACTTGAATCAAATTATTAGGAAATATATTTAGTAGTTGGTTAACAGACCTAAAGACCAGAGTGTTGTAGGAACTAAATGGGCTTTCAAGAATAAGATGAATGACAATGGCATAGTACTTAGAAATAAGGCTAGATTAGTAGCTAAGAGATATAATCAAATTGAAGGAATGGACTTTGACGAGACCTTTGCCCCTGTAAATAGGTTAGAGGACATTAGAGTGCTGTTAGCCTTTATATGCTTTAGAGTATTCAAGGTATATCAAATGGATTTTAAGAGTGCCTTCCTAAATGGTGTGGTATATATATATATATATATATATATATATTTTTTTTTTTTTTTTTGACAACCCTAAGGTTTTGAGAATTCTCAATTTTCTAATCATGTATTCAAATTAAAAAAGGTATTATATGGATTGAAGCAAGCACCTAGAGCTTGGTATGAAAGGCTAAGCACATTCCTCCTAGATAGATCATTTATTAAGGGTAATGTAGACACCACCTTATTCCTAAAGAAAGTAGGAGAAGATCTACCCATTACTCAGATTTATGTTGACGATATACCATTTGGATCCAAAAATAAGAATCTTTGGGATGAATTTTAAAAAATAATGAGTGAGGAGTTTGAGATAAGCATGATGGGAGAGCTTACCTATTTTCTTGGATTTATTATAAAGCAAAGGGATGATGGAACCTTTCTTAACCAAACAAATATATATTAAAGATATCCTTTAAAATTATGATATGAATAATGATAAAGTAATTAATAATCCCATGATTTCTACCATTCAACTAGATAAGGATCCTAATGAAAAATCAGTTGATTAGAAGAAATACAAAGGGATAATTGGATCACTTTTTCATTTGACTGCTAACAGACCTGACATCTTGTTTAGTGTATTTCTCTATGCTAGATTTTAGGATAATCGCATAGAATTCCATATGAGTGTTGTTAAGAGAGTTCTTAGATATCTTCTAGGAACCGAAAACCTATGAATCAAGTATCCTATAAATAGCTTATCTTTCAAAATTATATGATATTCTTATTCAGACTTTGTAAGATGCAGGGTTGATAAAAAAATTACCTCTAAAACCTATCAATTTATAGAATAATCTTTAGTCTTCTGGTCCAATAGAAAATAAAACTCTATGGCCTTATCTACTACTAAAGAAGAATAAATAGTAGTAAGAAACTATGTTGCTCAAGTCCTATGGCTTAAATAATAAATCCTTAACCTTAGACTCCCTATCGACACTATTATAATCATGTGTGATAACACTAGTTCCATCTGTATTTCAAAAAATCTAGTCCAACACTCATGGACAAAACACATAGATATTATATAATATTTCATTAAAGATCATGTAACCAAGGGAGATATAGAATTACATCATATAGCTACTAAAAATTAACGGGCAGATATCCTTACAAAACCCCATGCCTTTGAAATCATTAGCACCTTGAGAACTAGACAAGGTGTTATAGACATTCATACTTGAATCAAAATAAATTGGAAATTGAAAACTTAAATGTTTTTGTGTGTTTTTATGTAATATGTTTTGTGATTATTCATGTCTGTTATTTATGTATGTGATCTATTTTATGTGAATTTTTATTCTTCTTTTCTTTCATGAAGTTCTCCGGATCATCAAACATAAATTCAAAATTACTCACATTATACTGTACGATATCACATTGTACTATATGATATCACATCGTACCATATAATCTTAATAAAATATCATATCACTACTCACAGTACATTTAATGACTCTGATTGATCAACTATTAGTGATCGTATTATAAGAACACCCAACTCAAACTGTACGATATACATGGCACTCATCGTTGGATGAATTAAATTCGACTTGTACAATATTAAATATTGTATCGTATTGTACGAATAACTATTTATAATATATGATATGACCAATCATTGATCATCCAAGCAAACGCCTTGGGATGATCATCTTAGGACTGATTATTTAATACAATTTTAATTGTACTATATGATAAGACTAACATTTTAATTAATTAGACTGAACAAAATAAAATTCATGTATTGTATTGTATGATTGCATATCGTACTGTAAGATAGGGCCAATTTTTATTTAAATGGAGGAAGCACAAGGATTTTCTTCACTCCAATCCTCTCAATATTTTTCCTTTCTCTATAAGTTCCTACTCTTTGTAATGGTCAGTGGAAAGCACTTAAGGTCTCTTATAGGAAGTTCTTTCTAATAAGCAGGTGATGAAGAAGCATACCATTATTATAAGGCTACTGAGATCACCCCTTCAAAAACCATAAATTAGGAAGTCCTGAACTTCCAGGTATACTATCTACTTGCTCGCACAACCCATCAATTCATTCTTACTCTTGTATTCATCAACTCCGACCTCCTTTTTAATTTTCTTGCGATCCTTCAAATTCATAGTGAGAGCACTTCCCTTCAATCTTATATCAATAGAAGACCCGTAGAGATCACCTATTAAGACTTCAACCAAATCTTATACCTTTCTACCACTAATGAAAAAGTTCATTCTTTATCCTTTCTCCCTGATTATAATTGGATCCCTATCAACACCACCCTTAGGGTGTCATCAGTAAATTGCCACATTCCTTATGTTAACACTTTAGTTCAAGACGTCTAAATCATTTAACACTTCCTTCGCAATTTAGTCATTCCAAAAGATGGGGATAGGATAAACATCACACCTCTTCTATCACTCACTACCTATTTTATCATGGCTGAAATTGACTTTTGTGGAACTAATCTATTTTTTTTTTTTATAACTTGAAAACATTACCTACATCAGATATCCTAAAAATAAGTAAAAGCCAGATCTTGTATTAGGTCACATCATTACCTTTATTTTGGAATCCAAATACAATCTCTAATTCCCTACACCACTAGACCATCTTCTAATCTTTTATTCAAATAGCTCCTTTCATGCCCTTCATAGTGCTCTTCACCAAAATATTCATTATGTGGACCCTAAGCTAGAGGAAGCAGTGGGAGGTCTAGCACCAGCACCTGTACACCAGCCTTCTTAATATGAGACACTAATTTAGAGATTTAATCAGTGGGAGACTCGCATCGATGCATACATCACGGAGTAACACCAATAGCATGAGATCAATATTGCATGGTTTGGAGAGCAGTTTGTATCCATTCATTGATACTTTCAACCCCAACCACTACCTATTCAGGGACCTTCTTATTTTGAGCTTGTCTTATTTTGGTTTTTATCTTTGTTATTTTTTTCTTTTCATTATCACATTTATTTTATTTTTTTACTATGCTTAATCGTTCCTCCTTTTTGGTGATGTCAAAAGAGGGAGTAAATTTTTGTTGGTAGGTTGTAATTTCAAGTTTGTTATGGTTAGTCTACTATTTGTTTATTTCCTGTTCATGATTGTGTGATCTTCTAATTCTTATAATTCATTATTTTTAAAACAAACAAAATAAAAAAAACTCTCCCTATTTTCAAAAAACTTAACAAGTAAGGGGAAGCTTAGGATATAGCAAAAATTAATTTGAAATCATAACCAATAATATTTTTCATCATTAAAAAGGGGAAGATTATTATAAATCTTGACTTGAGTCTTGTTATTTTGATGATAAAAAATATTATTAGACTCCCTATTAGGTTATCTCTTATTATTTTTATTATTACACTTTTGTTCTTATGCACTATCATTTTAGGTTTACCGTACACCGCTGAAAGTGATCAACTCAAGACAGAGTAGAATAGGGTTAAGTGTCTTTGAGAGTCTATATTTCTACATTTCTTGAGTCCAGGTCAAGTATTTGGTGGTGTTGACCTCATTTTTGTATAAGGTCAGTATGATAAATCCAGACCTTAGGATCTTGCCAATCCTTAGGATTTAATCTTGACCCTAGGATCAATATGATCTTAGTTCAATCCAGATTCAAGTCAATCCTGATCTCAGATCAATCAAATCTCCAGACTATTCTAGATCTTAGGATCTTTCCTAGATTTTAGATCTTAGGATCATTCTAGACCTTAGGACCCCCCTAGAACCTAGATCTTAGGATTCTTTTAGATCCTAAGACTCTTCCTAGACCCTAGGATTCTACCTGACTCTAGATCATATGATCCTCTTAGACCTTAAGATTATCCTAGATCTATCTAGAGCTTAGGATTCTTCTAGATCCTAAGACTATTCTAGATCCCAGGCTCTAGGACTTCCAAACCCTAAGATCTTCCTAAAAATCAAACTTTAGGATCTACTCTAGATCCTTCTAGATCTTGAATCTTAGGATTCCTAGATCTTAGGATTCTTCTAGATTATAGGATTCTTCCAGACCCCATATCCTAGGATTTCCCTAGGACTTCTAGATTCTAGGATCTTCCCAGACTCCAGTCCCTAGGATCTATTCTAGACCCTAGGATTCCCTTAAGCTGATTTGGACCCTAGGACCTATTCTAAACCCTAGGATTCCTCTAGATTAATCCAAGCTTCAATTCAATCTAAACTTAATTCAAATCCTATCATTCAAGCTCAAAATCCAATTCAAAACCAGATTTCCAGATTCGAATCCAAGGCCAAAGGTCTAAGTCCTGAAAGCCTTTTCCAGCAAATTTTTGAACACCTCAAAACCCTAACAAATGACCCCTGATTCAAGATCCATCAGTTCCACACTGATGTGACATGTATCTAGAGGCAACACTCCAAATTTGAGCTCATTCTGAGGTGTCTAACCCCAGAAACTGAATTGAAATCCAAAGGCTATAAAACCTTCAAATATTTATAGTCTATGCCACTGGACCTACCATCCAGTGGATTTTGACCCTGGAGCTTTCTCCAAAGCCTCCAATTACTTCCAGACCCTTGATTATGACCCATTAAGCAATAAACTGCATTTTGTTGGACTCAATTTGACCCCCAGTTGACCAGGGGTCAAAATGACCAAAATATCCCTATGGGGTGTGAATAGTCACTTTGGTCAAATGAGCTCCAAATCAAATGCAACCACCTCTAGCAAGTTTCAAATATCAAACCAAACCTGTTGAACCCACTTCCAGCCCCTGGGTCAACCTGGTTGACCAAGTCAACCTAGTTTGACCAAATAGGCCTTTATGGGTCAAAATAGGTCATTTTGACCAAATGACCTTCCCAGACCTTGGGACCACCTCCATTGGCCACCAAATATCATTTCAAATCTGTTGAACCCATTTCTAGATCCTGGACCCACCTGGTTGACCAAGTCAACTAGGGTTGACCTAAAAGGCCCATTAAGGGCCCAAATAGGTCATTTTGACCAAATAACCTCTCCAGACCTTGAGATCACCATTAGTAGACTCAGAATGTCATTCTAAATTGATTGAACCCAATCCCTGACCCTCGATCAACCTTGTTGATCAAGTCAACCTAGTTGACCCATTAGGCCCATTAAAGGCCTAAATGGGTCATTTGATCCAAATAGCCTATTTAAACTCCTGAAACACATCTACCAGACTCCATTTACCATTTGAAATAGATTCAGTCCAAACCCTGGACCTGGGTCAACCTGGTTGACCAAGTCGACTTAGTTTGACCAATTCAAGCCCTTAAGCTTTTATATTTTGAATCAAACTTCAAATACATTTAAAACTTTGCCAAACTCCTATGATCACTTCCCTTGATAATTTGGACCTGATTGGACCCCTTGACCAGTCAATAGTTGACTTAGTCAACAAAGCTTAAATACAGTTAAATGTGGTCTATTTTGGTCAAATAAACTAATATAGTCAAATCAATGCATTCAAGCCTTCAATCCTTCTTTATTACATGGTTTAAGTATACCCAAACTCATTTAAATCAAACCATGGTTCTTTTGACCAAGTCAAGTCATTTTGACTTGGTCAAACCCATTCAAAACCCTTATCATTACTTCAAGCTTCAATCCTATGGCCCAACTTTGATTCTATATTCCCTTCAAACCACTCCATGGTGCCACCTTGCTGGCCATGTCACCTAGTTTGACCAGTTGACTGGTCAAACCACTCAAGCATTCAAATCAAAGGTTTATGATAGTCAAAGTTGGTAAAATGACCTCCTAAGGCTAATATACCTTTACTTAAACCTCTCCAGCTACTTAGAGAGATTCCAGAACCTTCTTAGGGTGTATTCTAGCCCTTGGATGGGGATCCAATGGTTTAGATCATTTCCACATGCTTTCTAGAGGACAAAACTCCCTTTACACCTAGGATGTACCTTTGTCCTTTGATTCCCTGCTCCCAACAACCCCCATGCCACTTGGCAGCTATCTAGGAGCTCCCATACCAAATCTCAGCCGTCCCTTGGGCCCAAGGAGGATTGAATAGGGCAAAACATCAAAGAAGAGCCTCATTCAAACTTTCACATTCTCTCACTCCCCAGCTCCTCCAGACCCAGATCTCAAACTCCCTGAGCTCTAAACTCTTCCCTCACTCATTCCCAATCAAAACCAACCGTTCAAACCCCATCGGCCACCTGATTTCGGCGAGCTCAAGCAATTTTCGTCCAAGAGGCTAAAGGGCTTGATCAAGATGTCATTTGTTCGTGGAGTCTTCATCAAATATAAGCGAGGACAGACCACAAATTCAGAGAACTCATTTCCCTTTCAAATCTCTCGGTAAATCTTCCTAAAACTCTAGCCCAAGGACAATAGATTTAGGATTATTTAACTTTTTTTAAGTTGGTTTTAAGTCGAACTAAGCATCCCACACAATTTCTGTTCACTCAATTATTCTAGGTTTAAAATTTTATGGCATTTGGTTAACCGGATCGATCAAACGAGCCATAAAATACAATTTAGGGTTTGTTCGTTAGACCTGCCAGTGGTACGTTTTCTGGATCGTTGATCTTATAATCAACGGTCCATATTGCATTATTCCATATTTTGATCCGCCGTGTATGCATTTGCTCGGATCAGGATTTCATCCGGTAGCATCTAAGCCGTTGATCTCATACTGCGCGAGATCAACGGCTCAGATGCTTGCTTACGTGGTTTAATGAAACCGCGTAAAGCCTCCGATAGGCGATGCGTGTCTGACCGCCATCGCACCGCCATCCACGTCAGCCCAATCATCCCGCCGCCGCGCGGTTTTGTTCTGGCGAATCTGAAGCTGCCACGTGGCATTCCAGCCGCCAAAAATCATTTAAATGGATTTAAAATTCATTTTAAATCAATTTTTTTTCTGTTATTAAAATCTATTTATATTAAAAATATTATTTTAAATATTTTAATTAAATTCAATAAATTACTTTTCTGTTTATTTATTACTTTAATTATTATTCTATTTTAAAATAATATTTAATATATTTAACTTAAACCCTAATTATTTAAATATTTTGAAGGTTTAATTAAAGCCTAATTTAAAATAGGATTAATTATTTTTGAAATTGAAAATTAATATATATATATATATATATATATATATATATATATATATATATATATATATATATATATATATATATCTCAATAGACAAAAATTATTTTTTTTAATATATATATATATTTATATGTACTAAATTAATTATTTTGAACTTAATTAATCAATTTTAAAATTAAATATTATTTTTCTTTTTTTAATCAATATTAAATTACTTAATATTTTAATTAATATTAAATACTTTCTAATTTTAGTTAATATTAAATAACTTTAAAACTTTTATTAATATATTTAACTTTTAATATATTAATTAATATTAAATAATTGATTAATTTTAACTAATATTAAATGATTTGAAACTTTAATTAATATATAGTTTTTAATATTTTGATTAATATTAACAATTTCTTATTTTAACTAATATTAAGTGATTTAATATTTTAATTATTATTAATTTTGATTAGAAAACTTTAAATATCATTTAAAGTATTTTAAAAGTTTAAAATAATTTGAAATATTTAAATATCATTTAATATTCTAATTAAATATTTAAATAATTAATTAATACTTAATTAATTTTAAACTTAATATTAATCTTAACAATATTTGAAAATTTAAATCAAATCTAATTAAATTATTTAATATTATTTAAATGATTTATAATATTTAAATAATTTAATAATTAATTAATATTCCTTGATTTAATTAATTAATATCCAATATTTAATTAAATATTTTAAAATTATTCTAATTTTGAAATTAATCAATTCAAACTATATTTTATATTTCAATTAACTAAATATTTAATTATTAATTAATATTTAATTAATGATTAATAATTTAGATACTTTTGAAAATTGATATATATATATATATATATATATATATATATATATATATATATATCTATATATATTTAAATGATTTTAAAATTTCAGAAAATTCTTAAGTTTTAAATTAATTGATTTTTAAAATTATTTTTTAGTCTTTAATTAATTTAAAATTATTTTAAAATTCATTTTAATTTATTTAAACTTCAAAAATTCATAATAAATTCATTTTAAATCAGAAAATTAAGTATAATATATAAAAATTTTCAAAAAATTAAGTACTTTAATTTAAGATAACTTCAGAGATCAAAACTTGATTAATTTTAAGTTATTTTAATTACTTAATTATTTTAGTATTTAATTAATATCTAATTAAATACTAAGCCAATTATTTTGAAAATTAAAATCTTATTTTCAAATGATCTTAGTAGATCAGTAGATCTCTCAATTAGATATTAAAATCACCCTAATCATATCTTAAGTATTCTTAATTTAAAACCTATGTCTATATATAATTCCATGTATAGATTAAGTATATTTTAAAATTATTTTGAAATATATATATAAATACTTAAATATTTTAGGTTGAGAGATCTACTATGAAATTTTAAACATAGATCAATATATTTGATTAGAAATTATGTAGGAGTGCTAATGAATGATTATGATCTAATCATTCATTAGTCTAATTAAGAATATTTAATTAGTATAAATCTTTGCATGTTTAGGACATACACACACCACTTAGTTTAAGGCTCTTTTAGACTTAGGATTGGTTGTGTTTGTATGTGTGCATATCATGCATGTTATGTTAAGGGTTAGAAGAACTTTGATTTGAACCCATTTAAACTTAGTGTCATTAAGGATAATAATTAAGGACTTGATTAGATAACTTAGAATATTTTCAATAATTAGGATTGATCTCCTATTGGCTTGAAACTCAAACCATTTGAACATAGTGACACCCTCAGCCCTAGGAAAATTTCCCACTAGATTTTGAAATCATTAAGCCACTTAATTAACTTAATCAAATTTAAACCTTAATTAAGCCTTTTAACCTTCCATAAATCATAATAAATCAAATTTAAATCCAAAAATTACAAATAATACTTGAAACTGACCAGAATTAAACCCTTAATCAATGAAAAATAAAAGCCCCTTGACTGGAATTCAAAATTAAGCTTAATTTTATTTTAATTGAAATTCAATATTTAATTAATTTAATTAATTAAAAATAATTAAAAATTCCAGAAAATTTTCAAACACTTGGAAATCATTCTTTAGGTCATTCCTGACCTTCGGAGTTGATTTCAAGGAGTTTGGAGGTCATTTGGATCCAAATCACAAAAAGGGTCTCAAATTAAACAATTTAAATAATTCAATAAATACTCAAAACTTCAAAAATTCATAACTAATTCAAATAAACTCCAAATTGAGCAAACTCAAAGGCATACAACTCATAATAAGGTCTAATATTTATTAAAATTGTTAAGTTTCCAGAAATCAAACAAATTTGAAAAAGTCAACTTTTGGTCAAATCTAGTTCAAAATCAAGTCAAAACTTCAAACATTCATAATAAAATGTAGAAAAATCCAATTTCAGCGTACTTACTATCTAACTGATCGTATTAAGATTTAGTATTTTAATAAAATATTAAATTTCTAGAAAACTCTTTAAATCAAAAAGTTAACTTTTGACCCTTAATTAAATCATTAAAATAATCTACAAAATCTCAAAATTCAATAAATCATTAAAAATTCTACAAAACATCAAATTAACCTTAAAACCAGCAATCAATAAATTTTAATTAAAATTTAATTAACCTTTAACATTAATTAAACTTAAATCATTTAATCATACCGGGTACCACTAGGTAACCCAGGCCTACGAGGCTATTAAATTAGCCCCAAGGAAGGTGAAATAAACTTCACGGCCTCGGTGTGAAACAAAGGTGGTATCCAACAAATAATTAAAATCAAGTTTAAAATTAATTTCAAGTCATTAATATTTAAATTCAAATTAAATCTCCCTCAAGCCTTTCAACCAACCAGAACTTTAAACAACTTCAATCAATCGCCTATTTAGGACATATCAAAGCCACACAGCCTACCTCACACACTTTAGATGGTTTGCCAGGACCACCAACGCTAGTCTTAGGCTAGGCCGGTGTTTACTTTTCTGCTGTGTGCCGGGTTTTTGAGCTTTTACTGCATGCCGTTTGCTAGTAGTAGAATTAATGTGTTTGTTTACTTATTTACTGCACTCTGTGATGTGATTGGTTGTACGATTAGATCTACCCCTATGCTAGGGACGATTTGTACTAATTCAATCTTATGCAGGTGGCCATGCTCATACAGGGCATAAATTAAAGGGGGCAAAAATCATAAATATTAAATTGCACAGGTGCTCCAGAATGCTTAAGTCCCCCTTTAATAATTAAAAGAGCATAGCCAAGTATGGCTGGTTTGAGCATTTTTAATTTTTAATATATATAACTGCTTGGGATGTTTATGTAAACTGTTGATTATTAAGATAACCTTGCATGATGTTGAGTCTAGATTTTTAATTTTTATTGATGTAATTTGAATATAAATTTGAGTTGTAAATTGTATTAAGTGCTTTGAGATGGGATTACATATCCTACTTAGATTCCAAAGTGGAGAGGACATCCCTTTGGGGAGAGTCCTCCTCCATTTGGAAGCCTAAGTCAGGATAATTTCAAATATCCAAAGAGAAAAGATAACACCCCTATTCAGGGGGAGTTTCCTTTCATTTGGATATCCAGACCCGACGATCCAAGGAGTTCCAAGAAGACGAAGAAGTGAAGAATGAGAAGAATCTCAAATCTCAAAGTCACTTGAGTCTTAGGAGTAGAATCCGGGTTGTAGTCACTGGTACCCGGCCACTTTATTTTACTGCAGACCCTGGGTTGTATTATTAAAAGGCACTTGCCTATGGACTTTCATTTTGAATATTTATTTAATTATTTAATTAATTTGATTGATGTGTTGATTTTGATTAAGGACCAGCATGTTTTTAATAGTTTATTTGGCTCTCTTGCATGTCGATTTTGATTTAGCCTGGAACCCGATCGGAGGCTCGTGAGGGTACGGTCAAAAACTTTTTCTACGTAAACAAAATTTAAAATTTTTAAGCTCAGATAGAAACTCTAACTCTCTTAAGAAGTAAGCCCGTTCTCGCCGAGGGTTTTTCATGCATCATATTGAATCTTCTCTACCATGTTAGGCACCTCCCCGCCTGCGGGTTTTGGCAGACCACCTGACCTATTAGGGTGCAGTTATTCTGATTTCAAGCATTTAATCGAGTCAACTAGCATGCATTGCATTAGATACAAATTAAATTTGAGTCTAAATCTTAATTGAATTTTTTAGCTTAAGCATTCAACCCAACATGTGTTAAGGGGCTAATTAGGAATCTGCTCTAGATGTCAGCCCCGCTCTCCTTAAACTAATCTTAAATAACATCCTCAACCACTCTTTCATAAAGACTTTGACTCATGGTTTTAAAGCGTTTAGGTGGTTTAGATAGCTCCCCAATCCAGGCCGAGGTAAGTCCAGGACTGCATTGCATTAGCTAGGATTCGGGTAACTGATTTTCAGTACCCAATTTTAGACTTAAGTTCTGAGGCAAATCTCTAATCTTAAGACCTCAACCTTCCGGGAATCTAATTCCTAGTTTCTAATAAAATTGATCACTCAAACATTAAAAATCTCTTTCAATCTAATTCAAGCCCAACACTTAGGATAGGTTAGGGGTATTTCTGAAGTAATTCAGAATCTCAAAGCACCTCCTACTCTTCTTCCTTTGACTCCAGAAATAACTGTTCAATTTTGATCCAATCCCTGTTGAAATTCTAGTCCCTACCTCTCTTGATATCAAGCTTTGAATTCTTTAATAAAATTCGTATCGCTATTTTAATCGAGAGTATTCGTAGGAAATTTTCTGGTTTCCTACGATGTAATTAACTACGAGGGCTTGCGCTCGTAGGAGATTTAGAAACTCAGACCTGATTTTTCAAATTAAAATTTTTAAAATCCTCAATTAATTATCTTTGGGAAATTCAAAAGTCAATGATCATTATCGTCATTTTCAAATGATCGATAACAGACTATATCCTCTTTCTTTGGAAAGATATATCGTATTATTATTGTAACTTTGATTATGAAATTAATGATCTCTTTACTGAATTATTATAGTTAAATAGTTGATTAAACATCATTCTGATCTTACGAGATCATGTGTTGTTTCTCCTTAAGTTTGACTACGATAATCAGATAAATTTAAAGAATTTTAATCTGAACCTATTAGGGAACGATATGTTCACCTTTCGAGGTGATATATCATTCATAATATGTGTTCGATTTCAAATATTCAAATTCCAGAAATTAAACATTTCCCAAAGAAAATTAAACCTTTTTCAAAACAAACTTATATTTTTCAATCAAACAAAAAATGGCGACTCCGCTGGGGATAATCTCTCTCTCCATCTTTAATAGCGATATAAATTTTATTGCATCGGTAGTTTTGATTACCTTTTTTCTGTTGGTCCCTCTACCCATTTCTCTCTTGGGTGAGTGTGGCCAACTCAATTAAGACATGTGAAAGAGAAGGTGAGTGTAGGATATCTCCCTCTAAGTTTAGTTTTGACATTTTGCCTTCAAGTTCATTGATAGAGCAAATGAGTCAGGCCAAGCTTTTTAAAGTTTTCTTGTATATGTTGCAAACTCGCATGCGAATAGATCTTAGTGTGCTAAGTTTCATAATTTACAGAAGAATTCTTTAACTTCAAAATCATAGTTTCAATAGTCTAGTAAAATTTCATCTTCTTCAAATTTTAATTGATTCTTATATCTTATCATTACATATAGGATTGTAATTCTTATAATTCAATATGTGTGATAGGATATAGATCTCTTCTAAATTTTAATCCAAAATTTGAAATCTTCTGGTTATCTAACCTTCGACATTTCAATCCCAAATCACTAGTCAGAATGAAAGAGTCGGGTTAGTTTTTAGCGTCCCCCTATTTAAAATTTTTGTAAACCGTTATGTTGAACACACGTTCAACACTTCGAGTTTCAAAAATAAGGGGAGATGCTGCCGAAATTTCAACTTTTTCAACATCTATTTCAAGTCATCATTGCAACTATATATTTTTGCAATAACGGTTGTAGTTGTGTATAGTCAACATACTTTCAATTTCTCTGGTCATTTCAGTCCTTGACATTTCATTCTGAATCATTCATCGGAATGAAAGAGTCAGGTTGATTTCCTAGAATCTCCCTCTTATATGTTTGTAAACCGTTATGTTGAACACATGTTCAACACTTCGAGTTTCAAAAATAAGGGGAGATGCCGCCGGATTTCCAAAATTTTCAAATATCCTTTCAAAATCAATTAAGTTTAAAAAATGCAATTTTATATATTTCTCTATAACAATTGTTGTAGTTTAATATATGCAATATTTCTTCAAACTTTTTCGGTTAAGTCAATCTTTGACATTTCATTATAAATCACTTTTTTGTGAAATGAAAAGGGTCAAGTGATTTTCCCTAGCTCTTCCCTAACATTTGTAAACCGTCGAGTTGAATGCAAATTCAACACCTCGAGTTTCAAAAATAAGGGGAGGTGTTGCCGGAAATTCAAATTTCCAAAAACATCCATTCAGTTTCTTTAAATCTTAATTGTTACTTGTCATATGTTCTTCTACAATACCTCTTGAAGATTAACATTGACAATTCAAATTCAACATTTATTTTTAGTATCTTTCAAATCTTTAAACTCTGACATTTTATCTTTGATAAGATATAAAGAGTCGAGTTTCCTCCTGTAAAATCTTCCCTAACATTTGTAAACTATCGCGTTGAATGCAAATTCAACACCTCGAGTTTCAAAAATAAGGGGAGATGCTGCCGGATTTTTAAGTCATTTAAATTCCTTTCAATTCAAATTCAATTTTCACTGTCACATGTACTACTAAAACATTCTCTTGTAGTATAACGTGTATCATTTCCAGATTTAAACTTAATCATCTAATCTTTCCATCAAGTCAAACCTCTGACATCTTATCCCTAGCCTAATCAGTGGAATAAGAGAGTCGAGTCAAAACTCTTTGATTTTCTTTGATATTTGTTAACTATTAAGTTGAAATCAAACCCGACTTATTGGTTTCAAATATTCAAAGAAAGTCTTTCAATCTTCAAAATTTCAAAATCCCCGTCAAATTCTTTCAAATCAAATCCAGACCGTTGTTGTTATACGTTCTCTACAACATTCTCTTGAAGTTGAACATATACAACAAAAATTCAAATTTTCTTCAAGTCAAAATTGATATCTATACTTTATCATTACATATCAGATTATAATTCCTATAATTCAATTTATGTGATAAAATATAGAAAATTTCTTGTCAAAATTCAAATTCAAAAGTTTGATTCAAATCTTCTCTTTCAAATTTCAGATAATCAAATCTTCAGCAATGGCTGGAAAACTTCTGTTCTCAATTGACCGAGACCTTCAAGTCGAAGAGTTAATCCATAGCAGTGCAATTCAATTTGGAATGGGTTTCAAGACTCTGAAACTGTCTGTAAATGGTGGAACAATCATTAATCTCGCTGCTGAGGGTGAGAATGGTCCAGTAGTTGAACTAGCTATGGGAGCTATGAGTGACCTTCCCCCAATATTGGAACTGGCAGCAGGTGCTACCCTTACACCTTCTGTACCCTCAGTCCAAAGTGAGGATAAGAAAACTGAGGTGAAATCTACTGTCGAAAAAAGAATCCTCTAGTTCTGGAGCACTGTTTGGCACTAAGAGTGCTAGGAAGAACTACCTGAGAAGGATAAGAAAGAAAATCACTAAGTCAAGAAAGATAGCTGAACAGAAGGCTCTGAGTCTAGTTGAGCCTGAGGTTGTTGAGGAGCTGCCTATCCCTGCCTCTTCTCCACTCCTGAAAGGGAGTCGTTTTCATCCCCTCGTAGCTGCTGCAGGGGAGGAGAGAGTCACGTGGATTGCTAGCTCTCCACCTAGCCCAGTCGACTATACTGTTAAGAGAACCACAAAGGAGAAGAACACTTTAAGAACCAGGATTTTGAGGAACATCATTCACACCTGTGCTGCTGAGACAGGTCAAACAAAAGAACAGTATGTGATACACCTGAAGGGGGTGATCTCACATAAGCTTGAGAAAGAAGTTTTAAAAGAGGAAAAGTCTGAAGCCAGAAACCTGACTCCTCAGCCAGTGAGGAGAAATAAAAAGTTTGTTAAACAACCAGTTGCTTCAGTCTTAGTGGATGGATATCACTGGGTGCCTCGTCTCCCAACTGCCAAAACTGAGGAGATAGTTTTAACTGGGTCTGGTAGGAGTCACCCTCTCAGTGGTAGACCTCCAGTTCCCTCTTCAAGACTTTCAAAGTTGGCCCCTGTGGTAGCCAAATCAAAAGAGATCGTTAAAGACCTACAGTTAGCTGATGTTAAGGGCAAGAGGCCCATACCTTTGGATGAACCATATGTACCGATGAAGATAAGCAGAACTGTTGGGATTCAGAATAGAGATACTTCAGTTCAGTCACCAGTCACCAGTTCAGTTACCTGTTAAAGTCCCCCGACTCCTTATTCAAGGATGTGAGGATTCTCCTCAGATTGATGTTGGAGTTCCCACAAGTCAAACTCCTTCGTCACCTGTTAGGTTAGATATCCCTCACCCTATTGAGGATGTTACCCTCGCGACTACTGAGCTCGGGACAGTCGGAGGGGAGGGGACAGAACTTGAGGACGATCAAGATATGTTAGATCAGTTGGTGGCAGAACCTACTGCTGATGACTTAAAAATTCAAGAGGTCCTCACCCAGTTCGGAGATGAGGAATTTGAAGAAATGATAAATTATAAGGGGTACCTACCAATCGACCTCAAATCAATTAAGGGTAGACCGGTCGATGAAGTGGTACAAGAAATAAGGGACATACTTAAAAACAAGGCAATTGAAGCCTTTGATCCAGAAGCAGACGATTTGATGGAGGAAGATTCAGCTGGAAACATTTGCATGGTTGAAACTAGAGCATCAAATAAAGATGCTGAGCCTTCGAAACACCGATCTGGTAAGGAAGAAGCCTCTGCAGCAGTAGATTCAGACTCTGATGGATTAATTAAGTTAAATGAGAAAGATGAATACATCAAGAGTTTGGAAAATAAAATTGAACAGATGATGCTCAGAATGGAATAAATGCAGAATTAGATGATTAAAGCACAGCAATCTCAATCCGAGCAGTTACAACCTACAACACATATAGTGGGTGAGCACAGCAGGAAGACAGAATCAAGTCCTAGAACCCCAGAGGTTGCTTCCCCAACCTCTCCAACCGATAAAGATATCCGCCAGATGATCGAAACCCAGGTAAGGGAGGCCTTAGCCCATTCTCAAGGGACTGTATATATTCCAAAGGGTAGACCTTACCCTGAAGAATATGATTTAGTTTCTTATCCTAAGGTCCTTGTGCCACCTTCATTCAAAGTTTTTAGTGGGTTAGAAAACCCAAGACAGCACCTGGCCCACTTTCGAGCGAGCTGTTGCAACGCAGGAGGGTCAGATGCTCTACTCTTTCGCTAGTTTGTGAGTAGTCTATCCGGTATTACTTTTGAGTGGTACGCAGATCTACCTAATGGTTCAGTGAAAACATTCACAGAGCTTGAGAGTCTATTCTTAAAGAGATTCTCAGGAGCTTAGCAGCATGTAACCGTTGGTGATCTCGTCATTGAAAAACAAAAACCGGGAGAGTCTTTGGTTGAGTACATCTTGAGATGGTGAAATATCTCAATGAAGTGTGAACCCTAGTTGTAAGAGCAACATGTAGTGGAGATTCTTTTAAAGAATATCCACGGGCCTATTGCTTTTCTCCTGAAGGGTTTCATTATCAAAACCTTCAAAAAACTTTTGAATAAGGCTAGTAATCTACAGGAAGAGGCTTTCAAAATGCCATTCCTGAAGGATTCTATTGAGCAAAAGAAAGCTAGTAAACCATTGAAGTCCTTTGAAAAGAGAATAGCAATAGTTTCAGCTGTTGATAAGGGGAAGAAACCAATGAATGTTCAGTCCAGTAATTCTCTGACACAACAAACTCAGAAATCTCCACCTTTTCAGGTAACTTCTCAACCTACAAGAGATTCTCACCCGATTTCTTTTAAAGAGAGATTGGCTCGTACATATCCATTTAAAAGGGAGTCGGTGAGAAAGATCTTTAAAAGTCTTCAGAAGAAGCCAGATTTTCGATTGCCGGAGGCCAAGAAGCCGGAAGAGGCAAATAAGAAGGATGATCCAACTTTTTACCCCTACCATCGCATGTTAGGCCACACAATCGAAGACTGCATCGTCTTCAAAGATTGGCTAGAAAAGAACTTCCGTCAAGGTCATATTATAATTCCAAAGGAGTACCTGGTCGATCCGATCTGGGGTCTGTCAAATCTATCTCATGTATGAATTCTAACTTTTCTCTGTCCATTGAAGATGGTTGGGATATAACACTATCCCGGGCATTTAAAAAGTTGATTAATAAATCTTTTCGTCTTTCTCAATAGTTACCGACGAGAGCCCGGGACCCGATCTGGGAGGTTGACCTCGAGGCTTCGCAGGAGGACGTTGGGACAGTTTCCTCTCCAGTAGTCTTAGAAACTACTGTATTAAATAAAAATGAAAAGAGTGAATCTTCTATAGAGAGGAAATTTGTTGATGAGAGATCTGTACAAGTGGTTGATGGTGGCTCAAAACCTCTGTCACCACTGAAATTATCTGACTTTTACTTTACCCCATCAAAGGTAAAGGGTCGAAAATTGAATAAAAAGTCTGATCCTACTGCTCAAATTTTGATGATTAATGTTGAGAATGAAAATGTAAATAACTCTTCTATTGAAAACAATCAAGAACAAGCTGAGTTCAATCAAGAAATTCAAACACTCAGCTCTCCAGATTTGACTCTTCAAGAGAGAAATGAATCTGATGTTTTATCAGATAGTGAAACCCCTGAAATTAACTTTCAAGGGAGTCCTGTCGTGATAGACTTTTTAGATTCGGACTCTCGCTCAGATAACGACAATCAATCGCCTAAGGAGAGCATAGACTCCCCTGTAGTTTATTCTTCTGATGAAGTCGTGCAAGTACAACTACGTGGTGGGAAGGTCTTACCCCCTAGGCTACCTCCTCAGGATAAAGGAAAATAAGTTGTTTCCGATGATCCAATTCAAATCCCTGCTCAACAATCAACTCCAATTCTTTCAAATCCACCGGGTCCCAACGTTAATGTTCCAAGTGTTGATTACAATGTCTTAGCTCACCTTAGGAAGTTGCCTGCCAAATTGAGCATTTATGATGCCCTTGGCCTTTCAAAAGAGATGAGGGAGACTCTAATTAAAGCACTTCTCGACCCAGAGATTTGCTTAGCTCAATTAGCCTCAACTTTCGAGGAAGAAGCTTTGTACTTTAAGGAAATCCCTGGGGTTACCTTCTCTGACGAAGATTTACTCCTTGAAACTGCCGACTATAATCGTCCACTTTACATCACAGTAAATGTGGGCAAGTTTAAGTTATCAAGAGTTCTAGTTGACCCGGGTGCATCGGTCAACGTGATGAACATAAAGACTCTCGTATACCTTAGAATTGATACTAGCAAGCTCTCAACTGACAAGTTAGTGCTTCGTGGGTTCAATGAAAAGGGCGAGAAGGCTTTAGGTTCAGTTACCCTTCTTCTAGAGATAGGAGAATTGAAAACTGAAGTGAAATTTCATATAATTGATTCGGCAACATCCTTTAATGCGCTCCTAGGAAGGCCCTGGATACATGAGTATAGGATGGTTCCTTCTACCCTACATCAATGCATCAAGTACCAACGAGATGGCATTGAGTTTGAAATTAAGGGTGATCTACAACCATTCTCTATTCACGAGATCGGGATCTACGAGGATGTGGCTTACTACGTACCTAAAGGGTCCAATACCTGTTCTAAGGTAGAGATCAATGTCAAGGAGGAAAAGGTAGAAAGTCAAAGTTCAAAAGTAATTCAAAGATAGAGAAAAGAAAAAGTCAAAAATCAAAAGAGACAAAACTCAAGTAGTGAAGACGACGTCGAGCGTGTGATCTTCAGGCCTCCAAGTATTATACCTCAAAGAGGTGGGAGGATGGCCCAAAGAGCACGTGGTCGAGGTCGCCCTTCAGCTGAAAAGAGAAATTCCCCGATCTGCATCGAACTTGAAACAAGTTCTGATGAAGACTCAAGGAAAAGGGGTGCCAGATTTGCTTTTGACTATACAAAAATTAATCCTCCTCTGAAGTTTGATCTCACTTTAGAATCAGATAGCAACCAGGAGGGTACGAAATTAAAAGTTCAAAGTGACGAGCCTGAATTGAGTTTATATGAAAAGCTTAATAGAACGGTTGAATCCTTAACCTTAACCCCATTGTCTGCTGACAGGGTCTCAGGGTTAGTAATTAAAGATGCTCCTAACTTAGATGGAGAAGTAAGGAAAGTCAAGAAGTTCTTCCCTGGTTCTTCCTCCTCAAGGAATGAAGATGATGTAATCCTTGAGGAGGCAAATTTCAATGAATTAATGGAATTACCTTTTGGCTACTTTCCTGCTGGTGTTAAATCTCTTATCTCTAAAGGTTTTGCTCCGAGTCAATGGACTAAGGGTCAGGCTAGATACCACGAAAGTCTTTGGAATTCAAAATTTAATAAACATTGGACCAGTGGTATCGCCTTTAGTACCGTTAGATCATTTGACGATGATGAATTTTGTTTAATGATAACTAGTCGTCCTGAATTTAAAAATGTCCCTACTGAAGTCATTGATTCATTCGATGGACTTTATTTGGAGACTTTTGATGATTCTGATGAACTTCAGGTTTGGGATGCACCCCCTGAATTCGAAGAAGAAATTAAATCAACAGTCGATGAACTTAAAGAAATCAACCTTGGAACAGAGGATGACCCTCGCCCCAATTTCATAAGTTCTTTGTTGAGTGAGGATGAGTCTAAGGATCTAATTCAACTTCTATTCGAATTTAAGGATTGCTTCGCTTGGACATACGATGAAATGTCGGGCTTGTCCACTGACGTAGCAGTCCATAAACTTGGAATCCGACATGATGCTATTCCTGTCAAGCAAGCTCCACGACGCATGCGTCTGGAGATCGAACAACAAGTCGTTTCTGAAGTCAAGAAGTTGGTAGAGGCTGGATTTATTCGAGAAGAATAATATCCTTCTTGGGTAGCCAGCGTCGTGCTAGTTCGAAAGAAGAACGGTCAAATCTGAGTCTGTGTTGACTATAGAGACCTGAACAAGGCATGTCCTAAGGATGAATTTCCTTTGCCAATCCCAGAACTCATGGTGGACATTGCCTCCTCGCATGTTGTTTTCTCCTTTATGGATGGCTCGTCTGGTTATAATCAAATCAAGATGGCCCCAGAAGATGAGAGAAACACTGCATTCAGAAGTCCTATAGGGATCTTTTGTTATAAAGTGATGCCCTTTGGCCTCAAAAATGCTAGTGCAACCTACCAGTGGACCATGACTCATATCTTTGATGACTTAATACATAATTAAGTCAAATGTTACATCGATGATTTAGTTGTCAAGAGCAGAGTGAAAGAGGCTCATCTTAATGATTTAAGAACTGTCTTCGAGCGGTTGCGCCGCTACGACCTTAAAATGAATCCCTTGAAGTGTGCTTTCGGCATCACGTCAGGGAAATTCTTAGGTTTCGTAGTTAGGTACTGTGGAATCGAAATTAATCCTGCTAAAATTGAAGCTATCTTAAATATGCTGCCTCCTAAGAGTCTCACTCAACTGAGATCTCTCCAGGGCAGGCTGGCGTATATAAGAAGATTCATTTCTAATCTTTCTGGAAGATGTCAACCATCCTCTGTCCTAGCTAAAAAGGATGCCAAATTCATTCAGGATGAGAAATATCAAAATGCTTTCGAAAATATCAAACAATACCTGACAAATCCGCCAATTTTGGCAGCCCCCATTCTGGGGAGACCTTTAATCCTTTACACTGCAGCCCTTGACGAATCTCTCGGGGCTCTTCTAGCTCAAATCAATGACGATGGGAAAGAGAATGCCCTCTACTACCTGAGTCGGAGATTACTTCCAACGGAAATTCGCTATCCTGCAATTGAGAAACATTGCCTTGCCTTAGTCTTTACAGCACAAAAACTAAGACATTACATGCTTTCTCATCAGGTCAGTCTGATTTCCAGTGTCAACCCCCTGCAATATCTTATGACTCGGCCCACATTGTCAGGACGTCTGGCTCATTGGTCTATGATATTGTTATAATTTGAAATCACTTTCATTCCCCTGCGTGCTGTGAAAGGGCAGGCCGTCGCCGACTTCCTTACGGCACACCCGCTACCGGCAGAATCTCCTCTAAACGATGATTTACCTGACGAGCAAATCATGAGTTTCAAGGAATCCAATACTCAAACCTGGGAAATGTATTTTGATGGTGCAGCGTCCTCTCAACGGGGCAAAACACCTCAATCCACTATTCCTGGGAAAGTTGTAGTCGGTCTGGTTTTTATAACACCAGATAAGGGAATGATGCACTTTTCCTATCATTTATCAGAACCTTGTACGAACAATGAAGCTGAGTACGAAGCTTTGATAACTAGTTTGGAACTTACAATCCTAATAGAGATTAAAGAGATTAAGATCTATGGTGACTCTCAACTTGTGATCAACCAAGTTGCAGGGACCTATAAGATTTTGAATCCTAAACTCCTGAAATATCACCAGTACACAATGCACCTACTCGAGAAAATTCCAATTGTAACTATGTATAGGGTTCCTCGTGGAAGCAATTCCTCGGTGGATTCCCTAGCAAAGCTTGCAAAGGAATTTGCTTGTCCAGAAGAAGACTTCATCCCTATAGAAGTTTAGGGTCGTCAAGTTCTATCCCATGTAGACATGGAGTACCTCAACAATCAATCCTCCCAGGTCCTTTCTACATCTTCAGCAGTTGATGAAGAAGAAGATTGGAGACAACCAATAATTAAGTATCTACAAGAAGGCAAGCTTCCCCATGACAGGTCTCCTGCCAATCAAATTAAGAAACATGCCCTATCATATGCACTAGTCAATGATACGTTGTACCGATGATCGTTCGATCAGATGTGGCTCCGTTGTTTAGACAGACGAGAGGCCCTGAAGATCATTAACGAAGTCCATACTGGACTGTGAGGTGCTCATCAATCGGGTTCTAAGATGAAAATGAAAATCAAAAGACTTGGTTACTACTGGCCTACGATGATTGACGATTGCATGAAAATTATAAAATGTTGTCATCAATGCCAGGTACATGATGTGGTTTTACATCAGCCGCCTAATGTGTTGCATCCTACAATAGCCTCGTAGCCCTTCAAAAGTTAGGGTACGGATATCATCGGGCCAATCGACCCTCCTTCTTTAAGGGGTCATCGCTTCATCTTAGCAACGACTGATTATTTTTCAAAGTGGGCATAGGCAGTTCCACTGAGAAATGTAACATCACATCATGTAATGAAATTCTTTCATGACCATATCGTATATCGATTCGGCGTGCCTCGCAGAATCATATCCGATAATGGGTCCGCTTTCAAGTCTATAAAAATCAATAACTTTGCAAGTCGCCACGGTATTGATTGGAGATACTCAACGATCTATTACCCACGGGCTAATGGATTGGCTGAGTCCTTCAATAAAACCCTGGTACAAATCATCAAAAAGACCTTGGATGAAAATAAACATTAGTGGGATGAGAGGTTGGTGGAAGCTTTGTGGGCCTCTAGGACCACATATCGAACCCCGACCCAATCCACACCGTTTGCACTAGTATATGGGTCCGAGGCCGTACTCCCTCTGGAAATTCAAATCCCTTCGCTCAGAACTGCAGTTCAGAATCAGATCATAACAGAACAGAATGCACAACTTCGACGTGAAGAACTTGAGGGTCTTGAAGAATATCATCTCCAAGCCCAGCAAAATCTAGAACTCTATAAAGCCAGAATGGTTCAAGCTCATGATAACTTAGTGCGACCTAGAACCTTCCGAGTAGGCGACTTGGTCTTGGTTCTTCGGAGGCCTATCTTAGCCCACCGAAAGCTTGGTGGAAAGTTTGAACCAACCTGGGAAGGACCCTTTGTAGTGGAAACAGCCTACGAAGGAGGCTCGTATCAGCTAGTGGATTGTAAAGGAGATCACCCAATGCTTCCTGTAAACGGGCGATTCCTGAAAAAATACTATGCTTGATGTAACTCGAATTTCAAATCAATAAAATTTTCAAATTTTGAATCTATTTATCTGAATTTTGTCCAAGTTTTTTAAAATCCCAAATCAAATTCAAGATGAATTAAAATCAAATAACTTTTAAATTCAAATTCTTTAAATTCAAAAAATAATTCAAACCAAATTCAAAACACATCACAAATTCAAAACTCTTCAAATTCAAATTTGTCAAATCAAGTTTTAAATTCAAACACTTTTAAATTTAAAACCAAATTAATTCAAAAATATTTCAAATCTCAAATTCCAGATCCGATCCTTTGTGTGAAGCAAATTTCCTTCACATACGATCATTCTAGATTCGATCCTCTGTGTGAAGCAAGTTTCCTTCATATACGATCATTCCAGATTCGATCCTCTATGTGAAGCAAGTTCCCTTTACATACGATCATTCCAGACTCGATCCTCTGTGTGAAGCAAGTTTCATTCACATACGATCATTCCAGACCCGATCCTCTATATAGAGCAAGTTTCCTCTATATACGATCATCCAGTTTCGATCCTCTTTGTGAAGCAAGTTCCCTTCACATACGATCATTCCAGACTCGATCCTCTGTGTGAAGCAAGTTTCCTTCACATACGATCATTCCAGACCCGATCCTCTATATAGAGCAAGTTTCCTCTATATACGATCATCCAGATTCGATCCTCTGTGTGAAGCAAGTTCCCTTCACATACGATCATTCCAGACTTGATCCTCTGTGTGAAGCAAGTTTCCTTCACATATGATCATTCCAGACCCGATCCTCTACATAGAGCAAGTTTCCTCTATATACGATCATCCAGACTCGATCCTCTTTGTGAAGCAAGTTTCCTTCACATATGATCAATCCGGATTCGATCCTCTGTGCAGAGCAAGCTTCCTCTACACATGATCACTCCAGACCCGATCCTCTATATAGAGCAAGTTTCCTCTATATACGATCAATCCAGACTCGACCCTCTGTGCAAAGCAAGTTTCCTTTACATACGATCACTCCAGATCCGATTCTGTGCGAAGCAATGCTTCCTTCTCACAGGATCATCCAGTTTTCTTTTCTTTAAGGATAGATGTGAGTCATCGTGCTTTCTTTCCTTAGGATTAGATCTACTAGTGATGGATAATGCCCTTTGTGGCACCATTCTAGTTTCAAATTTCAAATCTTTAAGTCTGATCTCCTATAGGAAGCAATACTATCTTCCTATGAGATCATCCAGTTCTCTTTTCTTCAGAGTAAGTATTCTTCCTCTCTTAAGATTAGATTCCCCAGTGATGGAATAAGTCCCCTGTGGCACCGTCCTGGAATCAATTTCAAATTCCAAAATCAAACTCTCTTCTCCTCAAGGTTAGGCTTTTCTCCTTCCTTTAGGATTAGACTCCCCAGTGATGGAATAAGTCCTCTATGGCACTGTCCTGGGTTTAATTTCAAAATCCAGTTCTCTCTTCCTTAGGGTAGGTTTTTCCTTCTTTCCCTTAGGATTAGACTTCCTAGTGATGGAGTAAGTCCTCTATGGTACCGTCTTGGAATCAATCTCAATCAAGTTTTCTTCTCTTGAGGGCTAGGCATTTCTTCCTTCCCTTAGGATTAGATCTACTAGTGGCAGAGTACGCCCTTCGAGGCACTACCCTAGTATCAAAATTCAAACTTGATCCTTTATAGCTAGGAATTCTTCCTTTCTATACGATCATCCATACCTTCTTTTCCTTTAGGGTTAGGACTTCCCTTCTTTTAGGATTAGATATCCTAGTGGTAGAGCACGCTGCCCTCAGCACTACCCTAATATCAGATTTCAATTTGATCCTCTGTAGTTAGGAATTCTTCATTCCTATACGATCATCTAGACCTTCTTTTCCTTAGGGCTAGGTATTTCTTCCTTCCCTTAGGATCAGATCTACTAGTGGTAGAGCACGTTGTCCCCAGCACTACCCTAGTATCTGTTCAAACCCCGATTCCCCAGGGATAAATTTATCTTTCCCTTAGGATCAAAACTCCAGACTTGACCATTCTATTTGGTGAACACCAATATGTGCAATAGAACTACATTCTATTACACATATTGGGGGTCCATTTGTTGATCTCATTTTTATATAAGGTCAGTATGACCAATCCAGACCTTAGGATCTTGCCAATCCTTAGGATTTAATCTTGACCTTAGGATCAATATGATCTTAGTTCAATCTAGATTCAAGTCAATCCTGATCTCAGATCAATCAAATCTCCAGACTATTCTAGATCTTAGGATCTTTCCTAGATTTTAGATCTTAGGATCATTCTAGACCTTAGGACCCCCCTAAAACCTAGATCTTAGGATTCTTTTAGATCCTAGGACTCTTCCTAAACCCTAGGATTCTACCTGACTCTAGATCATATGATCCTCTTAGACCTTAAGATTCTCCTAGATCTATCTAGAGCTTAGGATTCTTCAAGATCCTAAGACTATTCTAGATCCCAGGCCCTAGGACTTCCAAACCCTAAGATCTTCCTAGAAATCAAACTTTAGGATCTACTCTAGATCCTAAGATCCTTCTAGATCTTGAATCTTAGGATTCCTAGATCTTAGGATTCTTCTAGATTATAGGATTCTTCCAGCCCCCAGATCCTAAGATTTCCCTAGGAATTCTAGATTCTAGGATCTTCCCAGACTCCAGTCCCTAGGATCTATTCTAGACCCTAGGATTCCCTTAAGCTGATTTGGACCCTAGGACCTATTCTTAACCCTAGGATTCCTCTAGATCAATCCAAGCATCAATTCAATCTAAACTTAATTCAAATCCTATCATTCAAGCTCAAAATCCAATTCAAAACCAGATTTTCAGATTCAAATCCAAGGCCAAAGGTCTAAGTCCTGAAAGCCTTTTCCAGCAAATTTTTGAATACCTCAAAACCCTATCAAATGACTCTTGATTCAAGATCCATCAGTTCCACACTGATGTGACATGTATCTAGAGGCAACCCTCCAAATTTGAGCTCATTCTGAGGTCTCTAACCCTAGAAACTGAATTGAAATTCAAAGGCTGTAAAACCTTCAAATATTTACAGTCTATGCCACTAGACCTACCATCCAGTGGATTTTGACCCTGGAGCTTTCTCCAAAGCCTCCAATTACTTCCAAACCCTTGATTATGACCCATTAAGCAATAAACTGCATTTTGTTGGACTCAATTTGACCCCCAGTTGACCAGGGGTCAAAATGACCAAAATACCCCTATGGGGTGTGAATAGTCACTTTGGTCAAATGAGCTCCAAATCAAATGCAACCACCTCTAGCAAGTTTCAAATATCAAACCAAACCTGTTAAACCCACTTCCAGCCCCTGGGTCAACCTGGTTGACCAAGTCAACCTAGTTTGACCAAATAGGCCTTTATGGGTCAAAATAGGTCATTTTGACCAAATGACCTTCCCAGACCTTAGGACCACCTCCATTGGCCTCCAAATATCGTTTCAAATCTGTTGAACCCATTTCCAGATCCTGGACCCACCTGGTTGACCAAGTCAACCAGGGTTGACCTAAAAGGCCGATTAAGGGCCCAAATAGGTCATTTTGACCAAACAACCTCTCCAGACCTTGAGATCACCATCAGTAGACTCAGAATATCATTCTAAATTGATTGAACCCAATCCCTGACCCTGGGTCAACCTGGTTGACCAAGTCAACCTAGTTGACCCATTAGGCCCATTAAAGGCCTAAATGGGTCATTTGATCCAAATAGCCTATTTAAACTCCTGAAACACATCTACCAGACTCCATTTACCATTTGAAATAGATTCAGTCCAAACCCTGAACCTGGGTCAACCTGGTTGACCAAGTCGACTTAGTTTGACCAATTCAAGCCCTTAAGCTTTTCTATTTTGAATCAAACTTCAACTACATTTAAAACTTTGCCAAACTCCTATGATCACTTCCCTTGATAATTTGGACCTGATTGGACCCCTTGACCAGTCAAAGTTGACTTAGTCAACAAAGCTTAAATACAGTTAAATGTGGTCTATTTTGGTTAAATAAACTTATATAGTCAAATCAATGCATTCAAGCCTTTAATCCTTCTTCATTACATGGTTTAAGTATACCCAAACTCATTTAAATCAAACCATCGTTCTTTTGACCAAGTCAAGTCATTTTGACTTGGTCAAACCCATTCAAAACCCTTTTCATTACTTCAAGCTTCAATCTTATGGCCCAACTTTGATTCCATATTCGCTTCAAACCACTCCATGGTGCCACCTTGCTGGCCATGTCACCTAGTTTGACCAGTTGACTGGTCAAACCAGTCAAGCATTCAAATCAAAGGTTTATGATAGTCAATGTTGGTCAAATGACCTCCTAAGGCTAATATACCTTTACTTAAACCTCTCCAGCTACTTAGAGAGATTCCAGAACCTTTTTAGGGTGTATTCCAGCCCTTGGATGGGGATCCAATGGTTTAGATCATTTCCACATGCTTTCTAGAGGACAAAACTCCCTTTACACCTAGGATGTACCTTTGTCCTTTGATTCCCTGCTCCCAACAACCCCCATGCCACTTGGCAGCTATCTAGGAGCTCCCATACCAAATCTCAGCCGTCCCTTGGGCCCAAGGAGGATTGAATAGGGAAAAACATCAAAGAAGAGCCTCATTCAAACTTTCATATTATCTCACTCCCCCAGCTCCTCTAGACCCAAATCTCAAACTCCCTGAGCTCTAAACTCTTCCCTCACTCATTCCCAATCAAAACCAACCGTTCAAACCCCGCCGGCCACCTGATTCCGGCGAGCTCAAGCACTTTTCGTCCAAGAGGCTAAAGGGCTTGATCTAGACGTCATCTGTTCGTGGAGTCTTCATCAAATATAAGCGAGGACAGACCACAAATTCAGAGAACTCATTTCCCTTTCAAATCTCTTGGTAAATCTTCCTAAAACTCTAGCCCTAGGACAATAGATTTAGGATTATTTAACTTTTTTTAAGCTGGTTTTAAGTCGAACTAAGCATCCCACACAATTTCTGTTCACTCAATTATTCTAGGTTTAAAATTTCATGGCATTTGGTTAACCGGATCGATCAAACGAGCCATAAAATGCAATTTAGGGTTTGTTCATTAGACTTGCCAGTGGTACATTTTCTGGATCGTTGATCTTATAATCAACGGTCCATATTACATTATTCCGTGTTTTGATCCACCGTGTATGCATTTGCTCGGATCAGGATTTCATCCGGTAGCATCTAAGCCGTTGATCTCATACCTGCGCGAGATTAATGGCTCAGATGCTTGCTTACGTGGTTTAATGAAACCGCGTAAAGCCTCCGATAGGCGACGCGTGTTTGACCGTCGTTGCGCCGCCATCCACATCAGCCCAATAATCCCGCCACCGCGCGGTTTTGTTCTGGCGAATCCGAAGCTGCCACGTGGCATTCCAGCCACCAAAAATCATTTAAATGGATTTAAAATTCATTTTAAATCAATTTTTTTTTGTTATTAAAATCTATTTATATTAAAAATATTATTTTAAATATTTTAATTAAATTCAGTAAATTACTTTTCTGTTTATTTATTACTTTAATTATTATTCTATTTTAAAATAATATTTAATATATTTAACTTAAACCCTAATTATTTAAATATTTTGAAGGTTTAATTAAAGCTTAATTTAAAATAGGATTAATTATTTTTGAAATTGAAAATTAAATATATATATATATATATATCTCAATAGACAAAAATTATTTTTTTTAGTATATATATATTTATATGTACTATATTAATTATTTTGAACTTAATTAATTAATTTTAAAATTAAATATTATTTTTCTATTTTTTAATCAATATTAAATTACTTAATATTTTAATTAATATTAAATACTTTCTAATTTTAGTTAATATTAAATAACTTTAAAACTTTTATTAATATATTTAACTTTTAATATATTAATTAATATTAAATAATTGATTAATTTTAACTAATATTAAATGATTTGAAACTTTAATTAATATATAGTTTTTAATATTTTGATTAATATTAACAATTTATTATTTTAACTAATATTAAGTGATTTAATATTTTAATTAATATTAATTTTGATTAGAAAAGTTTAAATATCATTTAAAGTATTTTAAAATTTTAAAATAATTTGAAATATTTAAATATCATTTAATATTCTAATTAAATATTTAAATAATTAATTAATACTTAATTAATTTTAAACTTAATATTAATCTTAACAATATTTGAAAATTTAAATAAAATCTAATTAAATTATTTAATATTATTTAAATGATTTATAATATTTAAATAATTTAATAATTAATTAATATTCATTGATTTAATTAATTAATATCCAATAATTAATTAAATATTTTTAAATTATTCTAATTTTGAAATTAATCAATTCAAACTATATTTTATATTTCAATTAACTAAATATTTAATTATTAATTAATATTTAATTAATGATTAATAATTTAGATACTTTTGAAAATTGATATATATATATATATATATAATTTTAAAATTTCAGAAAATTCTTAAGTTTTAAATTAACTGATTTTTAAAATTATTTTTTAGTCTTTAATTAATTTAAAATTATTTGAAAATTCATTTTAATTGATTTAAACTTCAAAAATTCATAATAAATTCATTTTAAATCAGAAAATTAAGTATAATATTTCAAAATTTTGAGAAAATTAAGCACTTTAATTAGGATTGATCTCCTATTGACTTGAAACTCAAACCATTTGAACATAATGACACCCTCAGCCCTAGGAAAATTTCCCACTGAATTTTGAAATCATTAAGCCACTTAATTAACTTAATCAAATTTGAACCTTAATTAAGCCTTTTAACCTTCCAGAAATCATTATAAATCAAATTTAAATCCAAAAATTACAAATAATACTTCAAACTGACCAGAATTAAACCCTTAATCAATGAAAAATAAAAGCCCCTTGACTGGAATACAAAATTAAGCTTAATTTCATTTTAATTGAAATTTAATATTTAATTAATTTAATTAATTAAAAAATAATTAAAAATTCCAGAAAATTTCAAAACACTTGGAAATCATTCCTTAGGTCATTCTTGACCTTCGAAGTTGATTTCAAGGAGTTTGGAGGTCATTTGGATCCAAATCACAAAAAGGGTCTCTAATTAAACAATTTAAATAATTCAATAAATACTCAAAACTTCAAAAATTCATAACTAATTAAAATAAACTCCAAATTGAGCAAACTCAAAGGCATACAACTCATAATAAGGTCTAATATTTATTTAAAATGTTAAGTTTCCAGAAATCAAACAAATTTGAAAAAGTCAACTTTTGGTCAAATCTAGTTCATAATCAAGTCAAAACTTCAAACATTCATAATAAAATGTAGAAAAATCCAATTTCAGCGTACTTACTATCTAACTGATCGTATTAAGATCTAGTATTTTAATAAAATATTAAATTTCTAGAAAACGCTTGAAATCAAAAAGTCAACTTTTGACCCTTAATTAAATAATTAAAATAATCTACAAAATCTCAAAATTCAATAAATCATTAAAAATTCTAGAAAACGTCAACTTAACCTTAAAACTAGCAATCAATCAATTTTAATTAAAATTTAATTAACCTTTAACATTAATTAAACTTAAATCATTTAATCATACCGGGTACCACTAGGTAACCCAGGCCTACGAGGCTATTAAATTAGCCCCAAGGAAGGTGAAATAAACTTCATGGCATCGGTGTGAAACAAAGGTGGTATCCAACAAATAATTAAAATCAAGTTTAAAATCAATTTCAAGTCATTAATATTTAAATTCAAATTAAATCTCCCTCAAGCCTTTCAACCAACCAGAGCTTTAAACAACTTCAATCAATCGCCTATTTAGGACATATCAAAGCCACACAGCCTACCTCACACACTTTAGATGGTTTGCCAGGACAACCAACTCTAGTCTTAGGCTAGGCCGGTGTTTACTTTTCTGCTGTGTGCCGGGTTTTCGAGCTTTTACTGCATGCTGTTTACTAGTAGTAGAATTGATGTGTTTGTTTACTTATTTAATGCACTCTGTGATGTGATTGATTGTACGATTAGATCTACCCCTAGGCTAGGGACGATTTGTACTAATTCATTCTTATGTAGATGGCCATGCTCATACAGGGTATAAATTAAAGGGGGCAAAAATCATAAATATTAAATTGCACAGGTGCTCCAGAATGCTTAAGTCCCCCTTTAATAATTAAAAGAGCATGGCCAAGTATGGCTGGTTTGAGCATTTTTAATTTTTAATATATATAACTGCTTGGGATGTTTATGTAAACTGTTGATTATTAGGATAACCTTGCAGGATGTTGGGTCTAGATTTTTAATTTTTATTGATGTAATTTGAATGTAAATTTGAGTTGTAAATTATATTAAGTGCTTTGAGATGGGATTACATATCCTACTTAGATTCCAAAGAGGAGAGGACATCCCTTTGGGGAGAGTCCTCCTCCATTTGGAAGCCTAAGTCTGGATAATTTCAAATATCCAAAGAGAAAAGATAACACCCCTATTCAGGGGGAGTTTCCTTTCATTTGGATATCCAGACCCGATGATCCAAGGAGTTCCAAGAAGACGAAGAAGTAAAGAATGAGAAGAATCTCAACTCTCAAAGTCACTTGAGTCTTAGGAGTAGAATCCGGGTTGTAGTCAGTGGTACCCGACCACTTTATTTTACTGCAGACCCTGGGTTGTATTATTAAAAGGCACTTGCCTATGGACTTTCATTTTAAATATTTATTTAATTATTTAATTAATTTGATTGATGTGTTGATTTCGATTAAGGACCAGCATGCTTTTAATAGTTCATTTGGCACTCTTGCATGTCAATTTTGATTTAGCCTGGAACCCGATCGGAGGCTCGTGAGGGTACGGTCATAAACTTTTTCTACTTAAACAAAATTTAAAATTTTTAAGCTCAGATAAAAACTCTAATGCTCTTAAGAAGTAAGCCCGGACTCGCCGGGGGTTTTTCATGCATCATATTGAATCTTCTCTACCGTGTTAGGCACCTCCCCGCTTGCGGGTTTTGGCAGACCACCTGACCTATTAGGGTGCAGTTCTGTCCAAGGGGATGTTGTGCAATCTTTAGGATAAAATCTATTTTTAAGCCTGATTTTTAAACTGCTTCATTCTGATTTCAAGCATTTAATCGAGTCAACTAGCATGCATTGCATTAGATACAAATTAAATTTGAGTCTAAATCTTAATTGAATTTTTTAGCTTAAGCATTCAACCCAACATGTGTTAAGGGGCTAATTAGAATCTGCTCTAGATGTCAGCCCCGCTCTCCTTAAACTAATCTTAAATAACATCCTCAACCACTCTTTCATAAAGACTTTGACTCATGGTTTTAAAGCGTTTAGGTGGTTTAGCTGGCTCCCCAATTCAGGCCGGGATAAGTCCAGGACTGCATTCCATTAGCTAGGATTCGGGTCACTCATTTTCAGTACCCAATTTTAGACTTAGGTTCTGAGGCAAATCTCTAATCTTAAGACCTCAACCTTCCGGGAATCTAATTCCCAGTTTCTAATAAAATTGATCACTCAAACATTAAAAATCTCTTTCATTCTAATTCAAGCCCAACACTTAGGATAGGTTGGGGTGTTTTTGAAGTAATTCAGAATCTCAAAGCACCTCCTACTCTTCTTTCTTTGACTCCAGAAATAATTGTTCAATTTTGATCCAATCCCTGTTGAAATTCCAGTCCCTACCTCCCTTTATATTAAGCTTTGAATTCTTTAATAAAATTCGTATCGCTATTTTAATCGAGAGTATTCGTAGAAATTTTTTGGTTTCCTATGATGTAATTAACTACGAGGGCTTGCGCTCGAAGGAGATTTAGAAACCCAGACCTGATTTTCAAAATTAAGATTTTCAAAATCATCAATTAATTATCTTTGGGAAATTCAAAAGTCAATGATCATTATTAGACTCCCTATTAGGTTATGTCTTATTATTTTTATTATTACACTTTTGTTCTTATGCACTATCATTTTAGGTTTACCGTACACCGCTGAAAGTGATCAACTCAAGACAGAGTAGAATAGGGTTAAGTGTCTTTGAGAGTCTATATTTCTACATTTCTTGAGTCCAGGTCTTGTTATTTTGATGATAAAAAATATTATTAGACTCCCTATTAGGTTATCTCTTATGATTTTTATTATTACACTTTTGTTCTTATGCACTATCATTTTAGGTTTACCGTACACCGCTGAAAGTGATCAACTCAAGACAAAGTAGAATAGGGTTAAGTGTCTTTGAGAGTCTATATTTCTATATTTCTTGAGTCCAGGTCAAGTATTTGGTGGATGCTAAACTTGGTGATTATGTACACATACACTCAAGGAGTGAAATAGTGATAAAATTAGAAGTGTAATTTTCTAAACTAATCATAATGTATGATACAGATCATACTATATGATTAACTATTTAAAAAATCATTATAATGGCCAGATATATAATTAAAGCTATTTGAACTAATCATACATGATGAACAGTTGAAATAAAGATCTCAACTGCTAATCATAATTTAGGTGATATTTTAAATTTTAAATTTTGTACTAATCATACCATATGATAGGTATCACACTGTATGATATAATCAAATCTTAACTAAAATAATCTTATAATTAAGACATAAAATTTGGATTAATTGATCCAATCAGATCATACCATATGATTTGACCGATCATACTATACGACATGATCTTTGCATGGGATGATATTTGATCACCACCAACTGACGGGATAATAATCTAATTCAATTAAACTAATCATATTAGACGATGCATTATATCGTACTAGGCGATTAGCTCAAATACTTGAACTAATTGTATAGTGCCTTACTCTTTATAAAGTACTTATAGGGCTATTTAAACTAATCGTAATGTACGATTGTGGATCATACATTACAATCAGTGTCGATAGAATTGAATTATTAGGGCTTTTTGTAAAGCCTTATATTTTAGCTCTCTTAATAGACTTGTTTCAAGTTTTGGTTGTTGGGTTTTCTAGAGAGAGCTTAGAGAAGAGATCTTGGAGAGCTTTAGGAAGAATAAAGGAGATTTTGTGTGAGGGAGAAGGAGTATGAGGGGTTTTCACATGGTTGCTCTGAGTAAGCTTCTACTTTATTTCCTCTGAGTATCTTGCTTGGTTTCTTGGGTGGCTCTGGGATGTGTTGCAAATCTGGATTCAAAAAGTATAGTTTTGATGATGACAAACATGTTTGTATTCTATTTTTCTTGGCTAATCATTTCAGGTATAAAAGATCAAATGTAATTCAAGCCAACTCAAGATCGGGTCCAAGTGTGCTTAAATGTAATTTTTTTATTTTCTTGAGTCAAATGTAATATAATTTATCCCCTATCTAAGTAACCTTGCACACACACACTCAGGGGGAGAGTTTTAGTGAATTAGAATTTCTGTTTTCAATTTTTAATCATATCGTCCTGGACGATATTCATATCATCCTAGACGATCCAATGAAAATAGAAAGCCTAATTAGGATGACCATGTTAAGTCGGTTCAATTAAGTTGATCATCATGGATGATATATTTATCGTATGGGATGATATGCTCAGATTGGAGAAACTCAGCCGCCAGACTGAGTTAGGAAAGTTTTATTTTTAGAGATTTGGTCTGATCGTCTCGGACGATTCATCACAATCATGCCTAAATTAGTCTGGTGATTAAGGAAAGCAATTAATATTTGATTGATACGATCATATCATCCTGGATTATTGCAATATCATACAAGACGATCATGACCGTCTAGTGCCTTTCACCTATACGTCCAGAGCGGTGCTCAGGACGATTTTGGGTATTTTTGAATAAATCGTACAAGACGATAGAGATATCATCCTAGACGATTAAGTCATTCTGAAATCATCCAGCATGTTAACCTATACGCCCAGAGCGGTGCTCAGGATAATTTTAGGTGTTTTTAAACTAATCATATAGGATGATAGAGATATCGTCCCAAACGATCAAGTCATTTTGAGATCGTCCAGCACAAGTTCCCTTAGACGTCCAGAGCTGTCTCCTGGATGAAATTCCTGAATTACACTAATCGGCCCGGATGATCGCAGAATCGTACGGGACGATCAGAATAAATTTTTTCTACTAATTATCCAGAAGAACCAGATCGTCTAGGCTGATACATGTAATTTTGAACTGATCGTACAGGATGATCTAGCGATCGTCCTGGATGATATTGGCTGACCAGTTGAGATTTAGGGCAAATTTTGAGCCCTCCTATAAAAGATCATTTTTCTTCCAACAAGAAAAATCTTTTGCCACT
The DNA here is from genome assembly GCA_019925795.1 of Dendrobium chrysotoxum. Classification (NCBI taxonomy): domain Eukaryota; kingdom Viridiplantae; phylum Streptophyta; class Magnoliopsida; order Asparagales; family Orchidaceae; genus Dendrobium; species Dendrobium chrysotoxum. Next base: position 44,607,587 of record CM034305.1, read on the forward strand.
TTCCTTTCCAGAGAAATCCTTGAGAGAGTGAGAGAGAGGATCTTATGAGGGAGAGTTTGTGAGCAATTCACAAAGGTTGCTCCAAGAAAGGATCAGAGTCATCTTCTCCGTTCCTTGTCTCTTATCCTGTCAATGTTTTCTTGTGGAAGGATCATCCGCAAGAAGATCGAGGTTCTCTGCCTGCTTCTAGAGGAAGCAAAAGGAGTCTGGGTTCTCTGCCTGCTTCAGGAGGAAGTGAAAGGAGTTCAGGTTCTCTGCCTCATCGGGTTGGTGAAAAGGAGTTTGTACAGGCTTCTCTGCCTTGCTGTGGGAGCAGAAGGAGAGTCACTTTTGTGTTAGTGCAATACCCAGAGGGGAGGCTCCAGGGAGTGGATGTAGGTTAAGTTGACCGAACCACTATAAAATCCGGTGTGCTCTTTCTGACTATTTTCTGCACTTTATTTTTCTGTTATTATCTTCTTGGGTGAAATATGTGATTTATCTTTTCGTTACTGTGTTTACCTGTTTCCGCCAAATTATTAAAAGATCCTTCCTGTTGCTCACGAATTTTTAAAATAACAAATTCACCCCCCCCCTCTTGGTTAGCCTCAGGACTAGTTTATTAGGGCTTCACATCCCTATTAAACTTTCAAGTGGTATCAGAGCGGGATTAAAAAATTAAGTTTAAAAACTTTCGAATTTGATCTATGGCTAATTTTGGTAATCGTAATATTACTAAAGGTTATTCAATTATATGACTGCCATTGTTTGATAACATGCCTTTTGATTTTTAGAAAACTTGCATGTCTACTTTTCTTCAATCTATAGATTATCGCATGTGGATGCTTGTTAAGGATGGCTATGAAGCACCGTTCAGAATGATTAACAATGTTAAAACTAAACTGCCTTTCACTGAATGGACTTTTAATGATCAGAACTTAGCCCAACTGAATGCCAAATGTTTGAACTATTTTTTCTGTGCCTTAAAATCTGAGGATTACATGCGTGTCTCTACGTGTATAACTGGTAAAGAAATTTGGGATAGATTATGCATCACTTATGAAGGTACATCTGAAGTCAAATAGTTTAGGTTAAATATATCACTTCACGACTATGAACTTTTTTGTATGAAACCTACTGAATCAATTTCTGAAATGTATACAAGGTTCACTCAAATTGTCACTTCTTTGCATGTTTTAGGAAGAGAACTTACAAACAATGAAAAAGTGAACAAGATTCTGAGATGTTTGCCTCCTTATTTTGATGCCAAAATAACTATAATTACTGAATCGAAAGAGTTGAATAATTATTCTGTTGATAACTTACTTGGGTCACTCATTGCTTACGAGCAAGGGGTGAAACAAAGACAGCTTGATGCAGGAGAGAAGAAGAAGGAGAAAACTATGGCGCTGAAGGCCAACGATGCTTACATGAATTCTTTCGGGTCTGATAGCGATGATGTTGCCTTAATCACTAGGCAATTCAAAAGTTTTCTAAGGAACAAACACAAGAACTTTCAGAAGTGGAACAAGGGTAAGTCCAGTAAAAATTTTAAAGGTTCATCTGATACTATTTGCTTTGAATACAGGAAGCCTAGACACATGAAGGCTGATTGTCCTACACTTAAGACTCACCCAAGCAAGGAGAAGGGTGAGGAGAAACCTAAGTTCAGGAAGGACAAGAAGCAGATTTAAAAGACATTCTGGGCAGATTCTGCATCCGACTCCTCTAAGACTGAAGCTGAGGAGGAGACTATAAATCTGTGTCTGATGGCTGATGATCATCCTAATCAGTCTGATCAAGAAGAGATATGTGAGCTTACTTATAATCAATTGCTAGAAGTTTCTGAGAAAAAATCATTCATCTTATAGGAAACTTAAGAAATTGCATCCTAGCCTGAAATTGGGTTTCGTAACTTTGTAAAAAGAGCATGATGTTATGGTTAAAGATCATTCTACACTTAATAGCAATTACATATCTTTACTTGATGAATATGATGAATTGAACAAAAAGCATTCTGACTTAATTGTTGAGCATGATTTGTTAAAAACATCACATGTTGAATTAAAAGCTGCATTTAAAGAATTAGAAACTCATGCATCTGAATTAGATAGTAGTAAACACCATCTGAAATTTAAAATTGCAAGTTTGAAAAAGGAAAATGAATTTGAGTGTAAAAATTTGTCCTTTTGAGAAAAATGAAACTCCACCTACTTTTGCGTAATTTTATGCACCTCCACCTTTTGAAAAATCTATTTTAAAATCATCAAAGCATGTTTTATTCAAACCTAGGAATAGGCACTATCACCCATGTAGATTAGTTAACCCTTTTTCTGGTGTTAGATGCTTCTCTTATGGCATGTTAGGACACATCTCTCACACCTTCACTGTTCACCGTAGTACACATTGGGTGTGGAGGCCCAAATTACATGTTTCACAGCACAGCACACATGCATTACATTCTTCTTTTCATAAGAAGGAACCCAAACCTGTTTGGTTTCCTAAATTTGATGTTTAATGATTTTGTAGGTGTGCTCTCACACAAGACCTCATGAGAGCATGTGGTACCTAGACAGTGGATGTTCAAGACATATGACTAGAGATGCAAAACAATTCATTTTGCTGGAGGCCAGGGCTGGAGGCAAGATTACACTTGGAGACAACACCACCAGGAGGGTAGTAGGAACTGGTATAATTGGTGATTCAAAGAATTTCATTATTGACAATATTTTGCTTGTAGATGGACTGAAACATAACTTGCTGAGTGTCAGTCAATTCTATGACAAAGGATATAACATCAAATTCCTACCCACTTGCTGCATTATAAGCTTAAATGATAAAATTATTTTGCAGGGATAAAGGATTAGCAATATCTATATGCTGGATGTAAGTTGCTTTAAAGCTGATGATTCAATTTGCTTAAATGCTGTTGCTGATGAGTCCTGGTTGTGGCACAGAAGATTATATCATGCCAGTATGAAAACTTAGGAGAGTCACCCAAAAGGACTTAGTTAGAGGTGTCCCCAAGCTTAAGTTCACTAAGGACCACCTGTGTGATGCCTGTCAGTTAGGGAAGCAAGTCCAATCCTCCTTTTACTCCATTAAGGACATCAGCACCTCTAGACCTTTAGAAGTCCTTCACATGGATCTCTTTAGACCCATTAGCACTACAAGCTTAGGGGGGAAAGTCTATGGACTTGTGATTGTTGATGGTTACTCGAGGTTCACTTGGATTAAATTTCTGTCACATAAATCTAAGTCATTTGATGAATTTAAATCCTTCTCCACTTGGATTCAGAGCAAGTTAGGTTGTGAGATCTTGACTATTCATAGTGATCATGGTGGAGAGTTTAAAAATATGAGATTTGGAACATCTATGAGGAGCAAGGGATTAGCCATAACTTTTTAGCTCCTAGGACCCCTCAGCAGAACGGGGTAGCTGTAAGGAAGAACAAAACCTTAGTGGAAGCCGCTAGAGCCATGCTTACTGAGTATTCACCTCCAAAATACTTCTGGGCTAAAGCCGTGAACACTGTCTGTTATATGCTAAATAGGGTGAATGTTAGATCCAATCTGAATAAGACACTGTATGAGATCATTAAGGGTAGAACTCCAAACCTATCTCACCTTCATGTCTTTCGCTATAAGGTTTTCATTCTGAACAATGGGGTTGACCCCAAATTTGATGAAGGAGTGTTCTTAGGCTATTCTAGTATGGGGAAATCCTTTAGGGTGTTCAATAAGAAGACTTTGGTGGTGGAGGAGACAAGTCATGTGGTGTTTGATGAATCTGATCCTAAGGAGACTAGAGTTGAGGAAGAAGAAGATGTATGAGAGATTACCCAAGGAGTTAAAAATATAAATATGGAGAAAAGGGTAGAGTCTCAAAACATTTTGCCTAGAGATTAGAGATATTCTTTGAGTCATCCTAAAGAACTGATCTTAGGAGACCCTTCTGAAAGTGTTAGAACTAGGCATGGACTTAGGAAGGAAGTAAACCATTCTACCTTTATCTCAATGACTGAACCCACCAACATCAATCAAGCCCTTTTTGATGAGTTTTAGATCTTAGCTATGCAAGAGAAATTGAATCAATTTATAAGAAATAATATTTGGGAGTTAGTAGAAAGACCTGGGAATCAAAGTATAGTGGGAACCAAGTGGGTCTTTAAGAATAAGATGAATAATTCTAGTGTGGTGGTTAGGAATAAGGCAAGATTGGTGGCTAAGGGGTATAATCAGATTGAAGGGATTGATTTTGAGGAGACTTTTGCCCCTGTAGCTAGATTGGAAGCCATTAGAGTGCTACTAGCCTTTATCTGTTATAAAGGATTTAAGTTATTTCAAATGGATGTCAAGAGTACCTTTTTAAGTAGGGTAATAAAAGAGGATGTCTATGTAGAGCAACCCCCAGGTTTTGAGAGTTCTCAATATCCAAATCATATTTACAAATTAAAAAAGGCCTTATATAAATTGAAACAGGCACCCAGAGCTTGGTATGAGAGGCTTAGCACATTTCTATTAGAAACAGAGTTTGTTAAGGGGAGCGTAGACACCACCCTTTTTCTGAGGAGAGTAGGGGATAATTTACTCATTGTCTAGATCTATGTTGATGATATAATTTTTGAATCTTCTAATAAAAATCTATGTGATGATTTTTTTAAAATAATGAGTAAGGAGTTTGAGATGAGTATGATGGGAGAATTATCCTAATTTTTGGGGTTTAGCATAAGGCAAATGGATGATAGAATCTTTCTTAATCAATCTAAATATATTAAGGACATTTTGAAGAAATATGAAATGGATAAAGCTAAGCCAATCAACACTCCCATGAGCTCCTCTGTTCAGTTAGATAAGGATTCAAATGGAAAATCTGTTGATCAGAAGAAGTATAGAGGAATAATTGGATCACTACTTTGCCTGACTGCTAGCTGACCTGATATTATGTTTACTGTTTGTCTTTGTGCTAGGTTTCAAGTTGATCCTAAAGAGTCCCACCTAACTGTTGTTAAGAAAATTCTTAGATATCTTTTAGGGACCCTAAACCTAAGAATCTGGTACCCTAGGCACAGCACTTCTTTTAGGATTATTAGATAATTTGATTCTGACTTTGCAAGGTGTAGGGTGGATAGAAAGAGCTCTTCTGAAACTTATCAATTCATAACACAATCTTTAGTCTCCTGGTCCAGTAGAAAATAAAACTCAGTTGCACTTTCCATTGCTGAAGTTGAGTACATTACCTTAGGAAGTTGTGTGGCCCAAGTTCTTTGGTTGAAGCAATAATTTTTGGATTTAGGATTACCTGTTGGCACAATTTCTGTTCTGTGTGATAATACTAGTGCCATCTGTATTTTTTAATAATCCAATCCAATATTCTAGAGCCAAACACATTGATATAAGGCAACACTTTATTAGGGACCATGTTACAAAAGGGGACATTGAGCTACATCATGTAGCAACTAAAAATCAACTGGCTGATATATTTACTAAACCACTGGCCTTTGACTCATTTAGCATTTTAAGGACCAGATTGAGTGTGATTGACATAAAAGCATGATTCTGATGACTACTAATTTCTGATTTGTCAGTTTTTCATTCTGTTTCTGTTAGTTAGTTGTTTTATTTAATTATATGTTTCCTGTTGGTTTTTGTTTTTCTGTTAATTTTCATTTTAGCTTATTGTTAGTTTGATTCGAGTATTTATTTTGATATTACTTCCTACTTATTTTTTGATTTACTATTTTATTCCTTTTAAAATCAGATCACTGCTCACTACTACTGATAAATTGGATTTCTGACTAAGAGTTTTGCCTTATTTTTATTTAGAAGCTGGTAAGCAATGATTGACTCCTCTAAATCTGTAAAAGGGAAGAAACATTGATGATTATTTTTCTTCCTCTAACTCCCTTTAATGGTGTATTATTTCTTTTGGATAAAAATCTTTTTCAAAATTAAAAAGTTGGTTTTTGAAACAGAGATTTATTTTATCTTCCTACAGTAATCTACCTCATATAAATAGTATTTTCAAAGCTTTGAATCGGTGTTATGTTTTCCTTAATCAAGTGATTGTACTTATCATATAATGTATGGTTTTTATTTTGTGAATTACTCTTCCTTATTGTGGAGAGTGAGTTTTATCATATCCTATGTCTAGAAGGTAATTTCACAGCTGAGACTCTTTAATGATTATTAAAGGAAGCAAGCTTACAAAAGATGCGCACAGTGCCAAAATAAAAAGAGGGACAAAATGAGACCAAAGCTGAAAAGATGCACAACGTTGCCAAATTGGAAAGATACACAAAGTGTATCAAAAATCAAAAGATGCGCAAAACATCAAACAAATTGAAAAAGAGGCACAAAATGAGCCCATAAAGAAATAAGCTTTCTTCCCTTTTAGATCTTTAAATGTCTTGGAGAAATTCATGCGCCACTTAATATTTTCAAAAGCTTGAGATAAAAAATTATAATTTTTTATTCCTTACTTTATAATACTATTATATCAGATATTTTCCTGGAACGAGGCTTGAAAGGATCTCTTTTTTAATCTAATTTCTCTTCTTCTGAATTAGACTTTTGTCTGAAAGGAATTTGAACCTGTAAGGTGTCTGAGGTAAGAGTTACGAAAGTCGATTTTCTAACTTTTCTGGATTTCAGCGGTGTCAATTTTCTTCTTAATAGCTTTTGAATTAAAAATCATGGGAAAATTCTAATTTACTGGAACTGATAGATTCAAAAAAAAACTCGCCTGTTCTTCCTCCTTTTTATGATGTCAAAAGGGGGAGTTGGTATTTTGAGTGACTAGTAGTTTCTTTTAATATTTTTGTGTTGTAATTGTTTTGCTTATTATATTTTATGGTTTAGTGAAATTTGAAATGAAATATTTTCTTTCGTATATACATTGGTTACTCCTGTCTGTTTTATTTGAAACTACTGCATCAATGTTTGCCATCATCAAAAAGGAGGAGATTATTGCAAATCTAAATTCAAGAAGTATAGTTTTGATGATAACAAATATGTTTATATTCTATTTTGCTTGGCTAATCATTTCAGGTACAAAAGATCAAATGCAATTCCATCCAACTCAAGATCGAGTCCAAGTGTGCTTAAATGTATTTTTTCCCTTTCTTGAGTCAAATGTAATGTAATTGATCCCCTAGCTAAGTAACCTTGCACACACACACTCAGGGGGAGAGTTTTAGTGAATTAGAGTTTCTGTTTTCAATTTTTGATCATATCATCCTAGACGATATTCTTATCATCCTGGATGATCCAATGAAAATAGAAAGCCTAATTAGGATGACCATGTTAAGTCAGTTTAATTAAGCTGATCATCCTGGATGATATATATATCGTACGGGATGATATGCTCATATGGGAAAAACTTAGCCGCCAGACTGAGTTAGGCAAGTTTTATTTTTAGAGATTTGGTCTGATCGTCCCGGACTATATGTGTATCATCTTGGACGATTCATCAGAATCATGCCTAAATTAGTCTGGTGATTAAGGAAAGTAATTAATATTTAATTGATACAATCATATCATCCTGGATGATCGTAATATCGTACAGGACGATCATGACCGTCCAGTGCCTTTCACCTGTACATCCAGAGCGGTGCTCAGGATGATTTTCGGTGTTTTTGAACAAATCATACAGGACGATAGAGATATCATCCTAGACGATTAAGTCATTTTGAGATCGTCCAGCATGTTTAACCTATACGCCCAGAGCGGTGCTCAGGATGATTTTGGGTGTTTTTGAACTAATCGTATAGGACGATAGAGATATCATCCCTGAGGATCAAGTCATTTTGAGATCATCCAGCATAAGTTCCCTTGGACGTTCAGAGCTGTCTGTTGGATGAAATTCCTGAATTACACTAATTGGCCCGGACGATCGCAGAATCGTACGGGACGATCAAAACAAATTTTTTCTACTAATCGTCTAGAAGAACCAGATCGTCCAGGCTGATACATATGATATTGAACTGATCGTACAGGACGATCTAGCGATCATCTTGGACAATATTGGCCGACCAGTTGAGATTTAGGGCAAATTTTGAGCCCTCCTATAAAAGATATTTTTCTTCTAACAAGAAAAATCTTTTGCCACTTTCCTTTCTGGAGAAATCCTTGAGAGAGAGAGAGAGCTTGGGAGAGAGAGAAAGGATCTTATGAGGGGGAGTTTATGAGGGATTCACAAAGGTTACTCCAAGCAAGGATCAGAGTAATCTTCTCCGTTCATCATCTACAAGAAGATCAAGATTCTCTGCCTGCTTTTGGAGGAAATGAAAGGAGTTCGGGTTCTCTGCCTGCTTTAGGAGGAAGCGAAAGGAGTTTAAGTTCTCTGCGTCACCGGGTTGGTGAAAAGGAGGTTTTGTATAGGCTTCTCTGCCTTGCTGTGGGAGCAAAAGGAGAGTCACTTTTGTGTTAGTGCAATACCCGGAGGGGAGGCTCTGGGGAGTGGATATAGGTCAAGTTGACCGAACCACTATAAAATTTGGTGTGCTCTTTCTAATTATTTTTTGCACTTTATTTTTCTGTTATTATCTTCTTGGCTAAAATCTATGATTGATCTTTTCGTTACTGTGTTTACTTATTTCTACTACAAATTATCAAAAGATCTTTCTTGTTGCTCACGAATTTTTAAAATAATCAATTCACCCACCCCCCCCTTTGGTTAGCCTCGGGACTAGTTCATTAGGGCTTAACATCCCTATCAAACTTTCAGGATGAAAATCATTAACCCAAATATCGTCGAGGTTTTCTACCTTCACTAAGAGGGTGAAAAAGGAGTGCGAGGTTCTCTGTCTTCACTAGGAGGGTCAAAAAGAGATCATGGTTCTCTGCTGCACCAAATTGTTGAAAAGAATGTAAGGGCTTCTCCACCTAGCTGTGGGCTAAATGAGAGACACTAAATTTTTTATGTAATTCTCAGAGAGGATGACTCTAGAGTGTGGACATAGGTCATTATTTGACCGAACTACTATAACATTCTGGTGTGCTAATTCTAATTTTAATTTTCTGCACTTTACTTTTCTGCAATTTATTTTTCTAAAAATTTCATGTTGAAAATCTGTGGTTGATATTACATTGAGTTGATTAAAAATCCAAAAATATAGTTTTATGTTTAAATATAGTATTGCTTCTTTTAAAGTTATCAAAAATCCAAAAATATAGTTTTATGTTTAAAGTTTTTTTTTAAAAAAACTACCAATTCCCCGCCCCCCCCCCCCCCCCCCCCCCCCCCAAACTTGGTGTGCTTAGGGATAGTTCACCAAGGATTAACATCCTACATTAAACTTTTAAGGTTGGCTAAGGGTTAAAACTTAGTTTAATGCATTCTAAATGATGTTCAGGGTTTGTTGGAGGTAGTCCAACGGCCTGCTGGGAACTTCAAACAAGTAATGTAGTTTGAAGGGCTAAAGGGAAATTTGGTCAACCATGATTGTAGGGCTTGGGTTTGGTTCAATGGATTTTAAATGGTACTTTGAACATATTTCTAGAAGGTTGCATGGCTTGGTTTGATTGAGCTATGTTGAGGTTTAAGAAAAATTTAGTTTTAAAGGTTTAGGTTTTTAAGGTTTTATGGTCAACCATGATCAACTAATGTTCAATATAGGTTCAATGCATTATATTAAGATCAATGGTGATATTCGATGAATTTATTGAAGTTCCCAAGGTCAAATTTCACAAAATGGTACATTAAGTGTTATAGGCTATAAATATTTGAAGGTTTAATAGCCCATGAATTTGTTATCTATTTGTGGAGCTAGGGATCTCGAAATGGCCACAAATTGATATGGGTGGCCCTAGGGACATGCATAATCAATATGTAAGAGATAGATCATGAATCTAAGGTCACTATGTAAGGTTTCAGGCAATGGAAATTTCTCTAAAAATAGGTTATGGACCAAGGGGATTTGGGTTTGGTTCTAACACTGAATTTTGGAGTTTTGAGTTTATAATGGGTTTAGTCACTAAATTGGATTTAGGTTTGATTTAGATAATAACTTAGGAGGATTTAGGGTTTGAAATGCTTAGATTATTGAAAATCATGGATGATCATTAATGATATAACAAGTGATTAGCTTATTATCATTGGGGACAATCAACTGATGGATTTAGGGCTTAACATTGATTTAAGTTTTGAATTGATGAATGAAGATCAATGATTGAGGGAATTATAGTTTTATAATAATCATATCATTGACAATCATTTTGTAATTATCAAGTAATAGATCAGATGATCACATGACAATCAGGGGTGATTGTCAAGTAATGATTTATGTATGTCAATAATCAAGGCACTATGCCAATATACAGTACAAAGTTTGAGTTAGAGTTTGAAGTGCATTCAAAGATTGATGCCTGGATATTGAAAATTTTTATTTAGAAAAAAATGAGATTAACACTAGTACTTACCAATTTATAGAAAATCCTTAGTTTCCTATTCTAGTAGAAAATAAAATTTTATATCCCTATTCATCGCTGAAGTAGAGTATATAGTTATATATAGTTGTGTGGCCTAAGTCTTATGGATGAAGTAGTAGATTATTAACCTTGGACTATTGTAGGCACCATCCCTATCATGTGCAATAATACTAGTGAAATCTGTATTTCAAAAAATCCAATCCAACATTCTCAAACAAAGCACATTGACATTAGGCATCAATTCATTAGGGATCATTTAACAAAGGGCAACATAGAATTATACCATGTGTGTACTAAAATTTAATTAGAAGGCATCTTTACCTAACCCCTTAATTATAATACATTCAGCATACTTTGGACTAGACTAGGTATTATTGATATTCATGCTTAGCAAAATTGGGGTAGATGTAGGTTAAGGTTTATTTATTTATTTGATTGTTTTTGTTTATGTTTTGTACTTTTATTTTTTTCAAAGATATTTTTTCTATTTTAAATTGTGATTGTTTGTGTGTATGCTTTTTCTTATAGAATTCTCCTTGATCATCACTTATAAAACCCAAAATTTTATTCACTTCATACTATATGAGTTACTCGCTATACTATATGATCCACGTACGATCTGACCATTAGCACCAATAACTATCACAATAACTGATCTAAATGACTTATTATTACTTATTGTACTGTATGAATTACTCATCATACTATACGATACCTTTTAGTTAATAGTCATACCAATGACTCCTCAAGATAATCGCCTTTATATTGATCATACTAAACAATCCCTGTTCCTAGTATATAATAGGACCATTGGTTGTTCATTCCCGATGAGACATTTTGGATGGATTTGATTGTAGTGTATGAACCACCTATCATATTGTACGATCAACCTAAGCTAAAAAAAGAGAAGGAAATCATTCATTTTCTTCACACTTCTAAACTCCAAACCCCTCCCTTCTCTAGTTCTACACCCTCACTATGTTTATGTGGCACCACCGAAGTGCAGTCATGCAGATCTCCACCGAAGGGTGGATGATAGGTTTCAATGTGAGGAGGATAAAGATGCTTAGGCTTGCTATAGAGGAGCCTCCATCATCGATCTAAAATCCTTAATCAAGCAAACCTTTCCTACTAGGTACTAGAATTATTTGCTACCTCCACACTTTCGTTCCTTATCTGTCTTGCCTTTCCATATCATACCAAGCTTCTTTTAGAATTTTTTGTCAATCTTTGCATTATTACCAATCACATTACTCTGTAATCTCACATTTTCCACCAAAAGTAGCCATTATATTAGATGATCTACATGAATACCTCCACCTTTCAAATGTCAGTCCATCACCCCATTTTATTTTAGGTTTTTTAGATTACAGCTGAACCTAAGTAAACACCATCATTAGGAACTCCCCTACACCTCAACACCAACACTTAGTGAGTTCCTCAACCCTAAATGTACTTGTCATTCAACACATTCTTCATAACAACATCATACCTAAAGCTAGTGATAGGTTAATATTACTCCCCTTCTATCCCTGATCACATACTACTACATGACTAGCATACAATTTAATGCTTGTGACATGACCTTTAGGTACATTAAAAATCTCACATCCATTACGAATCTGCGAGCCTGAAGAAAGCAAAAAAATTGCTCTATGACACATCATTAGTTATATACTCTTAATTCATTTGAGAGAGTCTTTGGCTATCTAAGGATGTGTGACTTCTATAAGCAAGGATTTCAAGAGAGAGATTTGAGCAAGGGGGAGAGAGGTGAAGCTATGAGAGAGGGAGAAGAGCCTTCTGGGTAAAAAGGAGTGTGAGAGGGTGTTTTCACATGGTTGCTCGATCCAACATCCACCTAATTCCTCCATGTGTCAAAGCCTTTTTTGAGGGAAACTCTGTGAAGAAGCTCTTTGTCCAAGGGCCACCAAAAACTCCATTGCACTATGGAAGGTTAAAGGGATTCAACTACTCCGTTGCACTAGGGAAGGTGAAAGGGATTTAGCTACTCCGCTGCACCTGGGAAGGAGAAAGGGATTTTGGTTCTCAACCATACCGTGGGTGAAAGCAATTTTTTTGAGGGCTCCTCCACCTTGCTGAGGGGGCCAAAAGAGAGTCACTAAAGTATCTAGTGAAATACCCAAAAAAGGTCAAGTCGACTGAATTATTATAAAATTCTAGTGTGTTTATCCCTTTACTTTCTATACTTTACTTTCTATGCATTACTTGTTGCATATTTATATTCTATAATTTGGTTTGTGTTGGTGATTATTATGATATGGATTTGTGGATTGATTGAATTTATTTTGTTGCCTGAAAAATAAATAAATAAAAATAAAAATAAAAACAAAAAAATATTTTTAAATTATTTTTCTATAAAAATTGAAATACAAAAATGATTATTTGATTTCTTAATTTGCTTCCATATTAAAAAATCTAATTTTGATTTTATGTTTGTGAAATTGGTTTTAAATTTCACAAAGAATTTTTTAAAAAGATTTTTAAAATACCAAATTACCCCCCTCTTGGTGTATCGTTCAATAGTTAAAGTGATTTCACAACCATCCTTTGAACATTTAGTAGTCATATAACCGAGGTTAATGGGACTATTATCGGATGACAGATGTTAGAGGGACCATACTTAGTGGACAACAATTGTTAAAGGGATCATAGTCGATAGGCGACGGTGTATGGAGAGACTGTAGTCAACATGTAACAATGGTCAGAGAGATCATGCTCGGCGGGCGATAGAGGTCGGTGGTACCATAGTCAAACAATAGAGGTCAAGGTGATCGTAGAGGGGAAATATAATTCATAGGGATAGTAGTCACTCCACCAATGTCTGTAAGACCATGGTTGATGGGTGATGAAGGTCAGAGGGAGTGTATTTGATGGGAGATGATGGTCGAGCGATGATAGTCGGGTGATGATGGATGGAGGGACCGTAGTCGAGCATTCAAGTTCAGGAGACCTTTGTCTAGTGGTAAAGGTCGGAGGGATTATAGTCGATAAGAGATGGAGGACAGAGGGACCATAGTAGGCAGGATGGAGGTCAGAGGGACAGTAGTTAGTTGGTGATGGTGGTTAGAGGGATCGTAGTCAGGCGACTAAGGTTGAAGGAACTATTGTCAGATGATAAAGGTTGGAGGCACAATAATTAGTGAGCGACAGTGGTTGGAGGGACAGTAGTGCATGGAGATGGTGGTCAGGGGGACCATAGTTAGTACGAGATGAAGTTTGGAAAGACCAAAGCTAGGCTATGAAAGTTAGAAGAACCATAATTGGATGACATGGTCAAAAGACCCTAGTCAGATGGTGAAGGAAGTTGAAAGGACTATAGTCTAGTGATTGAGGTTAAAGGGACCATATTTAATAGGTGACGGAGATCGAGTATAGAGCCGATGGTAGCGGACAGATGGAGGTATGATGATGATGGTTGGGCAGAGGTCTAATAGCAGTGGTAGGGGCGATGAGGGTTCACTGACGCCGGTGCCTAGGTGGAGCTCTAGGATATTTCAAGCCTCAGAGCTCTCTTAAGTCTCTAGCCTAGGTCCAAGCCTCTAAGAGTTCCCCTCATGTAGAGAGTGAGGGTATATTCATAAATTTTAAGAGTGACATGCTTCGTAAACATAGAGAAGATCCAGGGCAAATTCAAAGTGCCCCATCGGACATCTCATATCTATTCAATCGATCATGGAGCATTCATTCAACATTTAAGTACCTTAATGATGTTAGAATTAAGTGGCTTGGGCTCGTTCGATTCATCTCATCAAGCCGCTTGATTCAACTATAAGTATGTCCATATTTGAATATCATTTGGTCACCCAATTAATGTTTTTTAGCTTCAAAATATGCTCCGACACATTGATTTGGTCTTGGATTTGACCAATTTTGGTGTCGTTGGGTTGGTATAGTCAAGGTGTTTAATTTGACCATATATTTGTTGAAATTTGAGTTTGGATGATCCCAAATTCAATTTTGAAAGTTTCAACTTGAATATACTTCAAGATTTATGCTCGTTCAAAGCGATTTTTGTTAACATATCATACATCAATTGAGATTTATGCTTTTTAAGCTAAATTTTGATTATGTACATATTACTCCCCTATTTTATGATGTCCTAATCTCAAATGCCTTCTTTGATAACGGGAGGTTACAAGTGTAAGTCAAATTACGTATATTAGGGTTAGGTTTTATAAAAATTTAATCTATTTTAAGTAAATTTTTATATGAGCTGGTGCTACAATTCGAGCTAGGACTATAGGGACCTGTGCCTTGAGAGCCCTCACTATAGCTTCGTGTTTAGTAATTAAAAAATAGCATATTTTCCATAAATTTTGAAAAATATCATCATTGTGATTGAAGACAATATTGAATGCTTCTTTAATGAAAAAAAGTACAATCCTGACAGATAGTGCTGTTGCAAAGTTACATAAGTGTATTCACTTTAAATAAAACAAAAAAATTATAGCATACTCAGAAGCCTGAAATAGAAAATAGCTACCTCATTAATACAAGAAAAACTTCTATAGCATCGTAATTTTGATCCTCATTAAGACTTGTTGCATCTTAGAATATTCGCGGTGGTAGAGAAATATATAGTTTAACGTCTTAGCATTGTACGAAGATCCGGCACGTAATCAGATGAGAGAGTGTGTGTTGCACTCATATGAGACACCAAGATTTTTACGTGGAAACCCTTAAAAAAGGGAGAAAACCACGGGGTCTGGCCCAGTTTGAATGAATCCACTAATGTTTACAGACGATTACAAATGAGGCTCTTCCTCAGGAGGAGGCCTTAGCTTGATGTAACAAATATACATCATATAGAGTGCATTACATGATAGGAATTATAGTAATCAATGTTGACATGTTTATTTGGTCGGAAGGATCATAGTCAGCAGATGATAGAGGTCGGGAGGACTGTAGTCAATAGGCGACGGAGGTCGGAAGGACTGTAGTCAGCAGACGATAAAGGTTGGGAGGACCATCATCGTGAGGCGGTGATCTAGTAGAAGTCCGAGCCTCACGTGGTGGTCCAGCAGATGTCTGGGCCTCAGTTGGTTGTCTGAGAGATGTCCGAGCCTCAAGTGGTGGTCCGACAGATGTCCAGGCCTCAGTTGATGGTCCGACAGAACTCTGGCGTCCCTTAGTGGTGCGGCAGAACTCCGGCATCCCTTGGTGGTCCGATGGTGGTGCGGAAGAACTCCGACGACGGTCGAAGAGGAGCTTGACGGCTGGAGCTTTCTTCCTTCTCTTCCTTCTTCTCTCTTGGCTTTGATCCCCTTTTCAAGAGGAAATGAGGTTCTATTTATAGAATTCTTGAGTGGCATGGCTTGTAAATAAGTGGAATATCAAGGGTAAATTGGTAGTGGTTCGGATGGACGGTCGATCTTGATTCCTGCGATCATGCACTGTTCAATGGACATTTAACTATCTTAATGATATCAAAATTTAATGATCTTAGGCTCGTTGGATTCGTCTTGTCGAGCCGCTCGATTCGACTATAAGCATGTCACGATTGAAGACCGTTTGGTAACCCAAATTGTGGTTTGATCCTTCCAGAAGTGCTTCAAGTCTTTGATTTGGACTCATTTGGGCTCGGATCGGATCTATTTTGGTGCCGTTGGATTTGTGTTTCCGAGACGCTCAGTTCGACTGAAAGTTTGTAGAAATCAGAATTTGGATGGTCTCAATTTTAATTTTTAAAGCTTCCAACTTGATTTTGCCTCATGATTCATGCCTGATCAAGATAATTTTTTAATGATGTATCGGTTGCCCCCCTATTTTCAGACATCAAAGTTTCAGATGTCTGAAAATTTGTAATATAGCCTTTGAGAAATTTTTTGTGCAATTCGGATTAAGAAAATAATCTATTTAATGATGCCCTTTTGAATTCTAAAAATTAATGAATTTTCATTAATTTGAAGTGACTCTTCATCCCTCCCTCATCATTATTCCACTTAATGATGCCCTTTTGAATTATAGAAATTAATGAATTTTCATTAATTTGAAGTGACTCTTCATCCCTCCCTCATCATTATTCCACTTAATGATGCCCTTTTGAATTCTAAAAATTAATAAATTTTCATTAATTTGAAGTGACTCTTCATCCCTCCCTCATCATTATTCCACTTAATGATGCCCTTTTGAATTATAGAAATTAATGAATTTTCATTAATTTGAAGTTGCTTTTCATCCCTCCATCATCATTATTTCATATAATGATGTCTTTTTGAATTCTAAGAATTAATGAATTTTTATTAATTTGAAGTGGCTCTTCATCTCTCCCTCATCATTATTCCAATTAATGATGCCCTTTTGAATTCTAAAAATTAATGAATTTTCATTAATTTGAAGTGGCTCTTCATCTCTCCCTCACATAACTGTAAATACCCCCATTTGGGGTATGCAAATTTGCACCTCCCCCTCTCTTTTCTTCTTTCTCAAGCTGAGGCTTTCCCCTAGCTCTGTTCAGATGGGTATCCCCTGTTCAGTCCTAGGGCCCCTCACTGAGTAAAAGGAAAGTGTGAGGTTGGAGGCCGGGCGGAAGACCGGTATCACTTGAAAGCTGGGCAGAAGGCCGACATCACTCAGAAAGTCGGGTGTAAGACCAGCGTCATATGGAGGCTGGGCAGAAGGCCGACGTCACTCAAAAGTCAGGTGTAAGACCGGTGTCACATGGTGGCCGGCCAGAAGGCCGACGCCATTTGGAGGTCGGGCAGAAGTCTGGCGTCACTTGGAGGCCGGGAAGAAGACCAACGTCACTCGAAAGTCGGGTGCAAGATTGGCGTCACATGGAGGCCGGGTAGAAGGGCGACATCACTTGGAGGTCGGACAGAAGACCGGCGTGACTTGGAGGTCAGGCAGAAGATCGATGTCACTTGGAGGCGGGGCAGAAGTCCAACGTCACTCGGAAGTCGGGCACAAGACCGGAGTCACATGGAGGCCGGATAGAAGTTCGACGTCACTTGGAGGTCGGGCAGAAGACCAGCGTCACTCTAAGCCCAGGAAGAAGACCGACGTCACTCAGAAGTCAGGTGCAAGATCGGCGTCACATGGAGGCCGGGCAGAAGGCCGACATTACTTGGAGGTCGGGCAGAAGACCGGCATCACTTGGAGCCCATAAAGAAGGCCGACGTCACACAGAAGTCGGATGTAAGACCAGCGTCACATGGAGGTCGGGCAGAAGGCCAACGTCACTTGGAGGTCGGGCAGAAGACTGGCGTCACTTGGAGGCCGGGAAGAAGACTGACGTCACTCGAAAGTCAGGTACAAGACCGACATCACATGCAGGCCGGGCAGAAGACCGACGTCACTCGAAAGTCAGGCAAAAGACTGGCGTGACTTGGAGGTCGAGCAAAAGATCGGCGTCACTTGAAGCCCAGGAAGAAGACTGACGTCAATCGAAAGTTGGGTACAAGACCAGCATCACATGGAGGCCGGGCAGAAGGCCGACGTCACTTGGAGGTCGGGCAGAAGACTAGCGTCACTTGGAGGCTGGGAAGAAGATCGACGTCACACGGAAGTCAGGTGCAAGACCGACATCACATGGAGGCCGGGCAGAAGACCAATGTCACTCGGAAGTCGGGCAGAAGACTGGCGTCACTTGGAGGCCGAGAAGAAGACCGACGTCACTCGGAACTCAGGTGCAAGACCGGCGTCACATGGAGGCCGGGCAGAAGTCCAGTAATGGGAGGATGTTCAGCGTTGGGTAGAAGTCTGACAAAAGTCCCGCGACGAACAGAAGTTCAACGACGGGAGGACGTTCAGCATCGGGTAGAAGTCCGATGAAAGTCCCGCGACATGTAGAAGTTCAGTGATGGGAGGAAGCTCGGGGTCGGGTAGAATTCTAACGAAGGTCCCGTAATGGGCAGAAGTCCAGCAACTAGAGGAAGTTCGACATCGGGTAGAATTCGGACGAAAGTCCCACAATGGGCAGAAGTCCAGCAGTATGAGGAAGCTCGGCGTCGGGTAGAAATTCGATGAAAGTCTATCGACGGACAGAAGTCCGACGATGGGTAGAAGCTCGGCGTCGGGCAGAAGTCTGAAGAAAGGAGGAAGATTAGCGTCGGGTAGAAGTTCGATGAAAGTCGAGCGATGGGCATAGTTCAGCAATGGGAGGAAGTTTGGCTTCGGGTAGAAGTCCGATGAAAGTCCCGTAACGGGCACAAGTCCGGCGAAGGGAGGAAGCTCAGCGTCGGGTAAAGGTCCGAGAAGGTCCGGCGACAAGCGAAAGTCTAGCGTTGGGTAGAAGTTCAGCGTCGGGTAGAACTCCAAGGAAGGTCCGATGACGGGCAGAAGTCCAACATTGGGTAGAAGTTCAGCGTTGGGTAAAAATCTGACAAAGGTCCGACGATGGGCAGAAGTCTGGCGACGGGTAAAAGTTCAGCATCGGGTAGAAATATGACGAAGGTCCGGCAAAGGGCAGAAGTCTGATGATGGGTAGAAATTTAGCGTCGGGTAGAACTCCGATGAAGTTCCGACGATGGGCGAAAAATCAGTGTCGAAGGCTTCTTGATGATGTTAGCCTGTGTGGAAGAGATCGAGAGAAACCACCAAGGATTTATGACCTATTTGAGGTTGTATGTCAGAGCATTGCTCGATGACATTAACCTGTGTGAAAGAGGCTGAAAGAATCCACCAAGGATATAAGACCTATCTGAGGTTGTATGTCAGAGCCTTTGCTTGATGACGATAACCTGTGTGGAAGAGGTCGAGAGAATCCACCAAGGATGTGTGACCTATTCGAGGTTATATGTCAGAGCCTTTGCTCGATGACGTTAACCTAAGTGGAAGAGATCGAGAGAATCCACCAAGGATGTATGACCTATCCGAGGTTGTATGTCAGAGTATTGCTCGATGACGTTAACCTGTGTAGAAGAGGTCAAATCGAATCCCCTTAAGATTGATTTTATCTTGATTGGGAGGGGGTGAATGCCACGTATATCCCGAATCAAAAATAGTCTATCTTTAGACCGTTACTGCCTTTTTGAGGTCGAGATTAAGACCCTGCTCAAGGAGTAGAAGTCCTGCTCGGGATTATATGAAGCTTGAAATTTTTTGGAAGCATCCTTGCATTTGGTGGAAGTTTTCTGAAATATCATATTGATATTGAAAGTATTGGAGAAATCTTTTCGATCATAATTGGAGTTAAGGTTGCCCCCCTAGTGCACATCTGATTCCAATGAAATTGATGCAGCCATGGCTGATGTCAGGATGTTGACACGAACGACCTTTTGAGGTTGGAGCAAAATTGCCCCCAGTCGGGAACCATGTTCCCACAGACGGCGCCAAACTGTTGCATCCTAAAATATTCACGACGGTAGAGAAATATATAGTTTAACATCTTAGCGTTGTACAAAGATCTGGCACACAATCAGATGAGAGAGTGTGTGTTGCACTCATATGAGACACCAAGATTTTTATGTGGAAACCCTTAAAAAAGGGGGAAAAACCACGGGGTCTGGCCCAGTTTGAATGAATCCATTAGTGTTTGCAGACGATTACAAATGAAGCACTTCCTCTGGAGGAGGCCTTAACTTGATGTAACAAATATACATCATATAGAGTGCATTACATGGTAGGAATTACAGTAATCAATGTTGACATGTTTATTTGGTCGGAAGGATCATAGTCGGCAGATGATAGAGGTCGGGAGGACTGTAGTCAATAGGCGACGGAGGTCGGAAGGATTGTAGTTAGCAGAAGACAGAGGTCGGGAGGACCATCGTCGTTAGGCTGTGATATGGTAGAAGTTCGAGCCTCAGGTGGTGGTCCGGCAGATGTCTGGGCCTCAGGTGGTGGTCTGAGAGATGTCCGAGCCTCAAGTGGTGGTCCGGCAGATGTCCGGGCCTCAGGTGATGGTCCGACAGAACTCTGGCGTCCCTTAGTGGTGCGGCAAAACTCCAGCGTCCCTTAGTGGTCCAACGGTGGTGCGGAAGAACTCCGACGGTGGTCGAAGAGGAGCTTGACGGCTGGAGCTTTCTTCCTTCTCTTCCTTCTTCTCTCTTGGCTTCGATCCCCTTTTCAAGAGGAAATAAGGTTCTATTTATAGAATTCTTGAGTGGCATGGCTTGTAAATAAGTGGAAGATCAAGGGTAAATTGGGAGTGGTTCGGATGGACGGTCGATCTTGATTCCTGCGATCATGCACTGTTCAATGGACCTTTGACTATCTTAATGATATCAGAATTTGATGATCTTAGGCTCGTTAGATTCGTCTTGTCGAGCCGCTCGATTCGACTATAAGCATGTCACGATTGAAGACCGTTTGGTAACCTAAATTGTGGTTTGATCCTTCCAAAAGTGTTTCAAGTCTTTGATTTGGACTCGGATCAGATCTATTTTGGTGCCATTGGATTTGTGTTTCCGAGACGCTCAGTTCGATTGTAAGTTTGTAGAAATCAAAATTCGAATGGTCTTAATTTTAATTTTTAAAGCTTCCAACTTGATTTTGCCTCAAGATTCGTGCCTGATCAAGATAATTTTTTGATGATGTATCAAGACTTATTAATAAAAAAAAAAGCATAATAACATTTTTGAGTTCTTCAACCATATTAAAAAAAAACTTAAATTATGTGATGCAAGAAAATTATACACTAAAATCATAACAGGGTATAGAGAAAGAAAATACATAATGGAAATTTACCCAAAAATAATGAGGCGGAGGTTGCCAGATCGATCTAATGCAAGAATAGTAGGCTAACCTAACCAAGTCAGGGTGGGAGATCTGCTTGCTGGTTATGTATGGCTTATTTTGCTCTGTTGAGGCGGCAAAAAAAGGTTGGGGAACATTGTTGAGGGGCCGAAAAGCTTGGGGAAGTTGAAAACATACAAGAAAAAAAATTCAAGTTTTCGATTTTTTAACGGGAGTGTACACTATCCCTGAATTATCGTAGCCGTCTGTTTCTCCCTTCATGATTCTAATATCAATTCAGCAGCGAGCGCACCCCCAAGCTCTATAAATAAACAACATACTTACTGGTCCAAATCACTTAATCCAATTGTTCTCTTCACGATAAAAGAAGCAAATTAATGCTTTTCAAACCCTCTTCTATTCCTCTCTCATGGAAAAGAAGAAGAATCACTCTGCCCAACAACAGTTGGAAGCTCCGAAAATAAAGCTATCGATAAACTAAAAACCCTCCATAACCAACTCGTGAAAGAAGTGGTGGAGTTCCCCAAACAAATAAAGCAACTCCAGTTTCGGCTAGCTTCATTGGCCTCCGACCACAACCACAACACCCTCACCAGCAGCGAGCGCGTTGTATCCTCTAGTCTCACTGATGCCACCGCATGCGGCAACACGGAGATTGTCGTGAAGAAGGCATAGTCAGTTGCTACTCAACTCGATGCGGCCGAAATGCGTCCACTTGCTGTGGTTAGAGAGAAAGATGCAATTCAAAGGAATATGGAGCGAATCATTGAGGAGAAGGATTCAACTATTCGGTGTCTGGCACAGTCCTTGGAGCAGTCGAGGAAGATTGCAATTGCCGAGCATGGTGGTGGAAGAAAATGGAAGAAGTGGATCTATTGTGTTGTTGTTACGGCTTCATTCTGTATTGTTGCTCCTGTAGTGACCATATGCTGCCCTAAGAGCTCCAATACAAAAAATTACTTGTAGCATTTAGATTAATCTGTAGCATAATTTGATCTGTTTAATGTACTGTAATTTATTAGTTTTGTTCTTTTTATCTGTTTCATTTTTCTAATTTTGAGTTTGACAGAGATATTTTATCATCTTAGTTTAAAATTGTGTAAAAATAATAATGGCTGTCTATTCAATTTGTGTTGAAATTCTCAAATAATTTTTAAATCTGTTGTAAGAAATTAAATAAAATAAAAATTAGAATCTCATATTAAAAAATCTTTAGCCATTTTTATAATATAAAATATAGATTTGATGGCTGCTGAAGTTTTATGTTATTTCCTCTTGATTATTGATTCTATTTGAGCTTTTAATATACATTTGGCCTTCTTAGTTGGTTTTCAAGCGGCAATTCCCCAAAGTTTTTTTTTATTTTTATTTTTATTTTCATTATTCTATCTGTAGACGTACACACTAAGTAATGTTCATCATGTTCCAACGAAAATTACTTTTGTTTGGGATAATTTTTTTATTGCTGCTTAAAATAATTTTTTAGTACAAAAAATTTAATTTTTTGTAAGAAAATTATTTTAAGAAGCAGTAAAAAAATTATCCCAAATAAAGTCTAAGTATTCATTTGGAACAACCTTTTTACTACTTTTTAGAGCATTTTTTTAATACAAAATTTTCAAATTTAAAAAATTTTGATATTAAAAAATTATTTTTGAAACTAGTACAAGAAGGCAGCAAACTCATCTATAAATATTAATGTTATTTCCTAATATATTTTCCTGAAATGTTAGAGATTTTCATAACTTTGATAGAGTTATTGCTTGCAAGAATATTGTTAATAAATTTGATGTTGATTTCTTTTGTATTCTTGAAGCTAAGATTAATTTGGATTTGGTAAAAGATCCTTGGTTTGATGCTAAACACAAACTTTTTCAAGATGAAGCTAGCTATCATAACTTTAATTTCTCTTCTACCAGGAGGATTTGATTGAATTGGAATGCTTCTTATATTTCCTTTAATTGCATTAGCTTATCGAGCCAATTTATTCATGGCTCTATCAATTATGGTTCGAATCCTCCTGTCTTTATTACGGTTATTTATGCTTCTAATATGCCTGCTGAAAGATTTTCTTTGTGGTAAGATATAAGTAATTTAGCCAATAGCATTTCTTCTCCTTGGATTTTATTAGGTAATTTTAATTGATGTAGGTTTGTTAATGAGAAAGTGGGTGGTATTCCCCTTTCTTGTGCCAAGTTGTGGGATTTTAATAATTTTATTTTTAATGCTGGTCTTCATGATCTTACTTCGGTAGGTCACTTTTTTACTTGGTTCAATTAGCAAGTTAATAATCCTATTCTTATTAAATTGGATAGGGTTTTGGTTAATTGTCATTGGCTAGAAGCTTTTTGTCATTCTTATTATCAGGTGGATAATCCTATATGTTCCGACCATTGTCCTATTATTGTTTATAATACAAATAAGTCTAATGGGAGAAATAGATTTCTTTTCAAGAATTTTTTGTGTAAAAAGCCGGAATTTTAGGATTTGCTCATTGATGATTTTACTCTCTTGTTGGTTGGTAATTCTTTTAATAATCTTTTTAAAAACTGTGTATTCTTAAAAATTTGATCAAGAATCAAGATTGGGCTTCTTCGAAGAATTTTTCTAACAACATTGATTACTATCAAATATATCAAGAAGATTTACTTAAGAATCTCCAATTTAATCCTTTGGATCAGAATCTTAATTTGGCTCTTAAAGATGTCAATTGGCATCTCAATTTTAATTTGACTTTTTGGTCTTCTTAGATTACTCAAAGAGCTAAATCAAAATGGCTTTCTTATGGTGAAGATGATTTGAGTTTTCTTTAATCCAAATTTGTCCTAGGCAAAGCAAGAATTAGATTATTGTGCTTTATACGCCTGGTGGCATCATTACTGATTTTAGAGATATTTATGAGGTTTTTGTTAGTCATTTTAAGAATTTTTTTAATTTGCCTAATCCGGCTCTTGCTTCTCCTTTTAATATTCTGGTTGGTAAGAAGGTTCCTGATGATCTTAAGGTTTCTCTTACTGCTCTGGTTACTTCAGAAGAAATTAAAAAGTGTTTTCTTTGGTCCGTCTTCTTCTACCCTTGATCCAGATGATTTTACCTTTGAATTCTTTAAGACTTCTTAGGATGTTGTGGGACCTTATTTTTGTAAAGTAGCCCAACATTTCTTTAAAATTGGTTATATATATGTCCAAGGCAGCCAAAGCTACTACGATTACTCTCATTTCCAGACATGCTAATGCTTCTCAAATTTCTAACTTTAGGCCCATCTCTTTATATAATATATTTTATAAAATTGTGGCTAAGATTTTCGCTAACAAAATGCAGGGTGTGATGCCTTTCATTATTTATGAAAGTCAGTCAGGTTTTATTAAAAAGTAGATTTCTGATGATAATATTATTCTTTCTTCTGAATTATTGAGGGAATTTAACTTCCCGAGAAAAAATAAATTCTTTTGCTCTAAATTGGATATTCATAAAGCTTTTGATACGGTCTCGAGAGATTTTCTTTATAATAGGTTGGTTCAGAAAAGATTTCCCCAGATTTTTATTTCTTGGATTTAAAGGTTGTATCGAAGATATTTTCTTTTCTATTGTGATTAATGGTTTCTTTAGTTCTTCTTCTGGTCTTCGTTAAGGGTGTCCTCTTTCTCCTTACCTTTTTTGCATTATTATAAATGTCTTATCTAATCTTCTAGAAAATAAGTGTCAAGGAGATCATTTTAAAGGGGTTAATTCTGGAAATGATACTATCTCTCATTTACTTTATGCGGATGATGTTCTTATTTTTGACAAAGCTTCTATCTCTAATGTGAAAAAGCTCAAGATATCTTGGATTATTTTTCTAAGGCTTCGGGTTTATTTATCAATCATGATAAAAGCTCTATCATTTTCTCTAAAGGTTGTTCCATTTCAGAGGATATTAGTCAAATTTTAGGTATTTCTTCTTCTCATAATAGTATGAAATATTTAGGCTTACCTATCTCTAGTAAAAGACTTACTATGGCTGATTTTTAGACTCTACTAAATAAATAATTGCTCTTCTTGCTGCTTGGAAAGAAAAAAATTTATCTTTTGCAGGAAGGGTTCACTTTATTAATTTTACTATTTCTAACATTATTGCTTATTGGATTAGGGGCCTCTCTTTGCCTAAATCTTGTTTTAAATTTTTTTAAGAAAGCTTGTTCTAATTTTGTTTTTTATGGAGAAGCTTCTATTAGGAAAATTCATATAATTGCTTGCAAAGAGGTTTGCAAACCTAAAATGGTGGGGGGATTAGTATTACGGATCCTACTGCCCTTTATTTTGCTTACAATTGCTCTCTTATTTGGTGTATTATTAATGGTAAGGGCCTTTTAGCTTCTTGGTTCAAAAACAAATACATATCCTTTTGGAAACCATGTTCTCAAAAGGATTCTAAATTTTTGAAAGAGCTTTGTACTATTGCTAGAGATATTCATGGGAATATTTCTTTTAATATATCCTCTAATTGTCCTTTATCTTTGTATTGGGGACCTTAATTAGCTAGAAAAGCTCTTCATGAGTTATATTTGAATAATTCGAGCACTTTGATCCATTTATCTTTTGGAGATTGGATTTCTAATGGCAGTTTTCAAGTTTCAGATTTTGTTCCAAACAATGTTGTTATGGCTGTTTTGGATACTTCTATTAAGAATCAAGATAGATTTATTATTTATTGGGATGGAGTATTATATCCTTCTTTTAAGATGTTTTATAATGCTTTTTATAATAATCTGAACAAAGTTGAGTGGTACTCTTATATTTGGCGTAAAAGTTTGCTTTGCTTGGATGACCATATTAAAGGGTTTGAAAACTACTGATTTATTGGAAAAGAGGAATTTGAATGTTCCTTTAAACTGTATCCTTTGTTCTAAAGCTGAAGAAAGTCATAATCATTTTTTTAATGTGATTTTTCTTTTAGTATTATTTCTGAAGTGGTTCCTAGGTTAAGATATTTTTTATTTAGACCAAATTTAGTTCAAATTATGGATTATATTTGGTCTTCGGGCTGGTTTGCTGATGCAAAAAATTTTTTCTTCTCTATACTTGTTGTTCTGTCTATTTCAACTGGAAAGAAAAGAATTGTAGGAATTTTGCTAATAAATTTTGTTGCTCTAGCACTGTTTGTAAGAGTATTAGGACTGCTGTCAGAGCCAAAGTGACCAATTGGGTGTCCTTTTATAAAATTGAGCATTTGATTTTTTAATTTGATTTTTGTGTTCCCTGTTGTTCTTTCTTTTTCTTTAGTGGGTTTTCATTTGGTTTTGTTTTTTTACTATGATGTTTAGGATTCCCTCTTTTTCCCCTTTTGGAGGGCTAGTTTGGCAACCAGGTTCTTCGAAGGTCGAGTCTAACAACTAAAGGAGTTTTTTGGTTTTATTGAAGGTCTCCTTTTCCTGAGTCTTGGTTGGGGGTGCTTTTATTTTTTCTTGGCTTTTGTTGTTATGGTGCTCTTTTTTATCTGGTTTTAGTTTCTGGTGGGTCTTTTGGCTGGTTGTTCTCTTTTTGATTATTGGTGGGTGCTTTCTGGTAGATGCTTGCTCTGGTAGGGTGGTTGAAGGTTTGACTTGTAGCTTGACTTATATCTTTGGTTCAGATGGTTGGGTTGTTTCTTCTTGTTGTTCTCTTGATTCTAGTTTCATTTTGGTTGGTTGTTTGCTATGGTGTTTTTCTTTGTGGGTTGTCAATCCTCCTCTCCTTCTCTAAGGAGTTTAATGTCTTGTTTGTTTTGGCTCTCTATTAGATTTTTTTTCTCTTTTCTATTTTAGGTGTTTGTTCTGTTGCTGCTCTTTGATGGATTTTGGCTGAACGGTTTGCTGGTGGTTGATTGCTTGGTCTATAGGGTGGTTGATGTTGTTGGCACTGATTGGATAGTTGAAGGTTGGCAAGTTGCTTGGCTTTAGGCTTTGATTCTTTGGTTTCGATGGGAGGTTGAAGTTGTGGGCACTGTTTGGATAGTTGAAGGTTGGCAAGTAGCTTGGCTTCCGGCTTTGAATCTTTGGTTCTGATGGTTGAGCTGCTTCTTCTTGTTGTTCTCTGGGTTCTTGTTCCTAATTCGTTGGTTGTTTGCTATAGTGTTTGGCATTATGAGCAATCTTTTGGCTTCTTTTGTTCTTAGGGCTGGTCTTATTAGTGCTTTTTAAAGCCTAATTGTTTTTTCTTTTCTTTGTTAGACTAGACTTTCTAGCCTTTTTTAGTTCTCCTCTCCTTCTCTAAGAAGTTTTCTTCCTTGTTTGCTCAGGCTCTTTGTTAGTTCTTTTTCTCTCCTTTAGTCTTGTTAGTTTTTCTTTCAAGGCTATGGTAAGTTCTTGTAACTTTTTGGAATAAAATTGGCCATATTTTGCCCTTATTAACCGGTGTTGACACCATTCATGGGATGTGAGGTATTATAAAGAGTATAAACTTTAAACCGTTAAAATAATTTGTTTTAAAGTTTTGAGAAGAAATTCAAAATCATAATACCCTTTATTTGTTTATTTTTTTCATGAAACAATTATAACTGAGAAGGTAATCGTTTAAATAAACACATATAGGCAATAAAATAATTTGTTACGATAGAGAAAATATTAAAGCTTTTTAAGACGTAATTTAGTTTTTTATTATTCTTGTAATCCCGTAATGAATGAATTAAATGCCTATTCTCAATTACATAAAACATATTGTAATCACTGTCAATTAGTTTTTATATCCATCT
This sequence comes from Dendrobium chrysotoxum, assembly GCA_019925795.1. Lineage (NCBI taxonomy): Eukaryota > Viridiplantae > Streptophyta > Magnoliopsida > Asparagales > Orchidaceae > Dendrobium > Dendrobium chrysotoxum. The sequence continues at coordinate 44,635,368 of CM034305.1, forward strand.
CTCTACCAAAATCCAGAGCCTAAAAGGGCATTTGTGAACACTTTTTATTTCTTTATTTTTTATTTATACTTTAATATTAATTAAAAATATTTTTGCTAATTTACTATTATTATTGATCATCAAGATAGCGATGTCGGTTGGAGGCGGTCGCGGACCAAATGAAGACGTCGTTAGATTTAGCATGAAGCTGTCCGACGTGGCACACGAAATCAAGTGGTTCATAGTTTGAAAAAAATGAAGACGACTAAAAGTACTTCTAAATATTTTTAAAATAATTTGAATTAATTTTAAATAAAAAAACAAAACCACTATCCAAATATTCTGTCCAGATTTTTATATATATATATAAAAAAAAAAAGACAAATCAGAAATCATTTCGACCACCTCTCATCATCTCATCCCTATCAATGAAACGCTCAAGAAATTCCCTTTCTTTCATCACAATGCACTCATCTGCCTTCCCAAACCAATCATATCTCCTCTTTGCAATATAGTCATAGGCAGCATCCCTAATTGGAGCAGGTACAAGAAGCAAGGCACTTATGGCCGAATATGGAAATGGCAGGTATGAAGCAACCTTAAGAGCAGCTGTGAACAATCATATTTGAATTAATGAACGGTAACAGAATTTGCCATTGAGAAAGTTAATAAAAAAAAGAGAAACCTTTTATAACTACGTCATACTAACAGATCTCATTTGAAGATGCAACACTTCGATATAAAAATTTATAAAATAAAAATGTGCAAGGATATGAAAAAACAAAGTATCGAGCAAAATGCCCCAAATAAATCTTAATTTTTAGACGTACTAAAAAGCATACAAATATAACTTTTATCAGCTATTTGACTAGACCAAATTCGGAATTACTAGAATAGCCTCATTTAAATTGATAAAATAGTAGATAGTGATATTTTACATAAAAAAAATCAGGAATTTAGAATCATCAGTAGCAGCTGATCAAATGCAGGGTACATTGATATAATCAATTGCAGGGCACTGAAGTATATACAAGGCATATTCATGGCTCAATGGGTTAAACTACAAAATAAATCACTTTCTCTATCATAAATTTTGTCATTTTCAACCACAGCAACAAGACTCACATTATTTTTGCCAAACTTCAGCATAAAACTTAAAAAAATGGTGATGTTAAATCAAACATTTAAAGGTCATTCCATAAAGGAAATTGCTTTAGTGCAGAAGATAGTCAGCAGTATATCTCTAAAGGATATAAGGAAACTCTAAAACTCAATTTAGAGAGAAAAACACATTCTCTTTATGATTATTTTGAATATACTATATCGTTTATTTCAAATTAATGGGATTAGCAATTAAGTCATTCTTAGAAGTCTCAACTTTGTTGTTGTTGTTGTTAGAAGTCTCAACTTTCCATTTAAAGGCCACCTCTCAAGGCCCTAATTGCAAGAAAGATAAACTAACCTAAGTGTTTCAGCTTAGTTCATATCAACTCTCAGCCAAAATCAGTCCAACCTCCTTTTAGGATTGAAAAATAAAATAGGTCAGTAAGTCAGTCTGGTCCCAAGCATTTTGTGTACCAAACTGACAAGATACAAGTTGCATCTGCTTCCATAAGAAGCAATAAATGCCAAAAAAAAAAAAAATCTGGCTAAATGATATACATATATATATATATATATATATATATATATATATATATATATATATATATATATATATATACCATTTACAGAGCAAGAAAGAAGACTTCACGTTATAGTAGCCATGTTTCGATCCATAGGCCACATAGAATCAACAAGATGTGTCCTGTATTGTTCTGATTTCTAGGCTCAATTTGTTATTAGTTCAATGTCGATTTAGTGATGGATCATGTATAGTTTCAGCATCTTTGCTGTTAGGTTCCTGTATTTATTGTTCTATGGTGATATTGTGGTTGGATGCACATTCGGCCCAAATAGTTGAGACATTTTTATTGTCAGTTCGGGTAGCTGACTTGTTTGGACTAGTGCTTATCTGGTGTTTGAAATTATCCCGCCACCAGCCACCTTAATGCCTTGTCCATTATCCTGTTCATATGAACTATCTATTGATTTAGAACTGTGATCTGTCCTTGAGACTTCTGAGATATTTGTTTATGAATAGAAAATTTAGAGTAACATTTTGCATTTTCTTTTGGTTTTTGTGGTTGCTGGATGTTGACTTCTGAGTATGGTGCAAGGGTGGCTATCAAATTGCAGGGAAAGACATCTTGGCATGAGACTTGTGATTCTTATATTTGATAATCGCTCACCTTATTCTCTTTACTAATTCCAGGGTGGCTATCAGCATATTGTTAGTGATTTTTGCAAAAATGAATGATTTTAGTCAAATCAATTAAAGTTAGGTTTTTTCTACAATGTGAATCTTACTTGACTAGCTTTTTTTGTAGTTTCAATTGCGTGCTAAATTTATTTGATTTGAGTGATTATTCGAATATTGTTCAGCATTGATTTGTCATATTTTACGTTTACTTCAAAAGAGGACAAATTCTTGATTTAATAAGTGATGTTTTAAAATGAAAATTTATAATCCAATTTATATGATTTCATTCAAGCCTAGACCTAATACATATTGCATCAAATAGACTCAATCTTTTTGTATGTAAGAACTCTATATAATTGCTTTTTCATCTTATCAGCTTTAAATATAAAAAAATTATTTTGTTGTTTATCTGCAACATCAGAGCATATTTGAAATTTAATTTCATTATTTTCTTATGACTGTTCGACAATTCATCATTTTGATAAAAACTCTGATAGCTAATAGTACCCCTTACTAAAGTACTACAATCTATATATTGTAATTAAAGTCATAAAAAACGTTCAAAATATCATACTATGCATTTGCACAAATTTTCAGTTGAGTTCAGCACTTCTACATTATAAATTATTGAATAATTAATCTCACCGTCTATTAGAGCATTATATTTGAAGTAGGATGCATGATCAAATAATCTTAAAATTTTATGAAATTTCACATTCCACTATTTTTTTTTGGATTAGTTTAAAATGAATTGTCTTGATTTTTTGAATAGTTCTTGCATGCGTGAAAACTAGGCCAAAATAAAATTATAAGGTGAAAATATCTCTATCCATATAAAAGGATAGAGGTATGTCCCTATATTTGTGTGCACAAACAAATACATAGTTATTGAGTACAGAACCAAGTGGTATTGCCCATGACCTCCAAGGGAAGATCTAGGGTTTGACTCCTTAATTTTCCAAGATCAAGCCAAGTATCATTCCCTACTTAATATAATGCTGGGAACAAGAACAATTTTGTACAAAACTGAAGTAGTAGTACATAGCTAAACAACAAAAGCACCGTCCATAGGAAGAAACAAAATACATTTATTAAATACCAATTGCGCAGGTCAAATTCCAAGGAATGATTATAATGCAAGTGAATATTGGTTGGTTCCACTAATATTTTATATTTTCCATATGCTAGATCTAGGAAGATGATGCCACTAAACGAGATAAGCACTTCAATATAGGATTTTAAGTGTCATTTCTTTGTTGAAGGTGATGAACATCAAGATAAATGTATCTTAAAGGAACAACATAAATGGCCTATTGCATTCTAAAAACAAAAATGTATCGAAAATTTGCTAAAGGACCAAACAAGGAGCTTTATGATTAGCATAAAGTTGGGAAACAAGGAAAGAAGCAAAAGAATAGTAATCAGTAGTTTTCATAAACAATTAAAACAAAGGATCAAGCTTAATAAAATAAGGGAAAGAATAAACAGCCAAAAAAAGTTGTAGTAGTTCCAATACATTCGATTCCATAAATTCCAAGAGAACAGATGTGCATTATAGACAATTATATCAAACTCATGTACAAAAAGTGCATAAGCTAGAAGGAAAACTAGCACTCGAACTACTAGCTGACATTCTAAGTACTAGTTTACCATTTTTCGGATATGATTGACAGCAAAAAGTTTTGGCGCATAGAACCTGGAAAAAAATTGAGGTTTTACAAGAAAAGACTTTTATGTAGGTTTAGATCTAAATCTTATTTTCATATCATAGCACATATGAGGAAATCATTAAATTATGATATGCAAACACTTGTCTCTTCAAGCTTTTAGATATCAAATGGGACATTGCACCCACAAGATTAAACCTATGCAGTTTTAAAAAGGTGTGGATCTGCATTTGTAATGGCTCTGTTAAAGTGTGAATTTTTTCTGGACTGACAAAATGATGAAATCACAACAAAATTTACAAAGATCAGAAATTTACATAAACTAAACTTTCAGGAAGATTCAGAAAAACTGGTTAGCTCAAAATTCGCTATGAAGATAAGTAGTTGGTCATGTCTAATTTTCCACCTTCATGGCTATGTGAATAAAGATTTGAAGTCCAAATTTGATAGCCAAATTGGATCTTTAACAATAAAAAGAAAAAAAAATCCAGTTTAAAACGTCTTGAATGACTGGCATAGATATATGTGCATGCATGGATGCACAAACATGATGTTGATCCATCATAGTGCACATACAAACCATTTAGACAGAGATGATGAGAGTACTAACCTGTAGATCCTTCAAAGTATCCTTCAGGGCCCTCAACGAACAACATTCGCTTTTGTACATCCTCTTTATTAACACCACAAAATAATAGATATGGCTCAGCAGCCTTCGACTGAAGACAACAAAATTTGATCATTGCATCCTTGTCTACTTTGATCACCCACTTTACACCTAAAGAAATGATTATATAGCATACAATCTTATTAATAACAAATAAAAAATAAGATTATAAATAATTAAATTTCATGATAATCTTTCACAAAATTTTTAGTTTCTCCCCTTAAGAAAATCAGTAACTTCATGTTTTTCCTTATAATGATTAAACTTAAATGCAGAAAATAATTCGAAGGAAAACATCTTGCAACATTGTTGCAATCCGTAGCCGCAAGCAGAGAAATTAGGGGAATTAAACAAATAACTGTCCTTAGTTAGAATACTAAGAAATGAATTTTCTGATCCAAAATTACAGATTTTAATGTGAAACTATTAAAAAATGAAAAAATCAAAATTATAAAAGAGAAATTTGCACACATCACCAAAAATTTTCTCATTTACAAAATTAACACCAAGATTTTTAAAATAAATGACTAAACCCATGAATTTGTGTGGGTTGTGACCAAACTATTGAAAATTTAATGAAAATGAAAAATATGAGGTTGGGATTTTGTTGAGCTTTTTGAGATTTTTGTTGTACTATTGAAAATAGATATAGTTTGATGTTCGCTTTTTAAATAAATAAAATTTAGATGTTCCATATGTCATCAAAACTATAAGTAAGAAAAGATTAAAAAAATAAGATTTTTTATTATAAAAATTAGCTTAGATATAAAAGTTTGAAAATTTGGGAAAAAGATATAGAGGGGATCATAGGGATTCTGTAAGGGAACAAGTGCAAAACTTGTTGGCTAAAATTGAAATTTCAACAATATAGAATCTAAAATAGAGAAGAATCTTGTGGCAAAATACTTAAAAAAGCCTTTAGATTGATGACAAAACGAAAGAAGACATATGATACAATGGATCTTCTATTGGAGAGGAAGATCCGAATATCCGACTCTCCCAAATCTCTAGATGCTGTTAGAGCCCAACGAAAAACTAAGAGGAAATTTCAGCAAAAAATCAAGATGAAAAAGCAAACCCTAGACATAATTCCCTCTTAAACAAACATTAATCCCCTCGAATTCCTAAACTTCCCCTTTCATTTGAAATTTCCCTCCTAAATCCCCCCCCCCCCCCCCTAATTCCCCCTAATTAAGCTTGTAAACCCCACTTGGATTGCGGCAGCATTGATGGGGGCAGAACTTACCCTATTCCGCCTCCTGTAAACCTAGACCAGTCCTGGTTGCACCGGCTGGACCAGTCCAGGGATTGGTCTATCAATACTCTCCTCACATAGAGCCACCGTATCCTCAAGATGGAAGGAGGAAAATTGATGTTTTACCCTCTCATATCGCTCCCATGTGGCATCATAGCCGGATAGGTTCTTCAACCTAATCAGTACTTCCTTAGGCTCTCCCTCTCCCTGTCGGACCCCTTTAAGCTCTAGTGGTTCCAAAACCACCTCTAGATCCTCTGTCAGTGACCCTGGTAAATCGGAACTAGCTGCATGATCCCCCACAGCTCTCCTCAACTATAATACAAGTAACACTAGGTGTATGGAAGTGGTCGAGGGTAACTTCAAGTGATAAGCCATTGCTCCAATCCTCTCCAACACCTCATAAGGGTCAATGTACCTCGGAGCTAGCTTTTCATTCCATCTGTTGGCTACTGTCATCTGTCAATAGGTCGCAGCTTTAAGAATACCCTATCCCGAACAGCAAACTAGATGTCCTACCTGTGCCCATCCACCTGCTTCTTCATAATTTGCTGAGCATCGAGTAGGTATCTCTTTAACTCCTCCAACACCTTATCCCTTTCCTCTAAGTACTGCTTTACTGAAGATATTGGTGTGCAGCTCTGCCCAAAATATACCAAATATGGAGAGTCTCTTCTATAATTTATACAGCACTTTGAAAGGAGCTATCCAGCAGGCTGAGTGGTACAAAATATTGTACCAGTATTCTGCCCATGCCAGCCACTTGGCCAATACCCTAGGTTTTTCTGAAGCAAAACACCACAACTATGTCTCCAAGCTCCAGTTCACCACTTTTGTCTGCCTGTCTATCTAGGGGTGGAAAGCGATGCTCCTCATCAGCACTGTCCCTTGAAGCCTGAACAGCTCCCTCCAAAAATGGCTGAGGAACATCTCTTCTCTGTCAGATACTATAGATTTTGATATTCCATATAGCCTAACCACCTCCCTGATGAATGCAGCTGCTACTGTCAGTGCGGTGTAAGGATATCGAAGAGGGATGAAGTGAGCGTACTTGCTCAATCTATCAACTACCATCAGAACCATGATAAACCCTTTTGATCAAGGTAACCCATCAATAGAGTCCATTGTGACCTCCTCTCACACCCTATCTGGTATAGCTAGGGGTTGAAGTAAACCCAGGAGCCATGGCCATATACTTGTTCCGTTGGCACATCTCACATCTAGCCACCATCTCTTCCACATCTTTGTGCATCCCCTTCCAATACAGCTCCGCTGTTAGTCTCCTGTATATCTTTTGCACACTAGAGTGACCCCCAACAGCACTCCCGTGGAACTCTTGCAACAGCTATGGGATATGAATCGATGTCCTAGGCATCATAAATCTCCTCTGGCACAATAGTCTCTCCCCCTCTAGAGAGTAGCCCATGTGACGGTTCTCATCCTTCAGAAGATCTGCTCTAATTTTTCCCAACTCCTTATTCTGCATACTCCTCTCTTTGACCCCTAAACCAGCATTAGTGGTACCGACATAACTAACTCCTGAAGATCCCCCATGCATTAGATAAGACATCATCTGCCTTATTCTCCAATCCTAGCCTATAATGAATCTTGAAATCATAGCGTAATAGCTTTGACAACCATCTCTGATGCCCCTCAATCACCATCATCTGCTCCAAAAGGAACTTTAAGCTCCTATGGTCCGTCTTGATAATAAAATGTCGACCCAACAAGTATGGCCGCCACTTCTAAATGGCTAACACAATGGTCATCAATTCCCTCTGATAGACTGACTTCAACTAAGCTCTGGATGTCAACACTTGGCTGAAGTAAGCTATGGGTCTATGATTTTGCATGAGCACGGACCCCAACCCTATCCTGATGCATCCGTCTCCACCAAAAAAATCTGACTAAAATCTAATAGGGCCAAAACTGGTACTATGGTCATGGCTTTCTTCAATCTCTCAAAGAATTGTATAACTGCCTCTCCCCCACAAGAAGTTATCTTTCTTTTGTTGCTCAAGTGACGACCAAGCTATAGTGTTGTATCCTCTCACAAATCTCCTGCAGTACCCGATCAAACCTAGGAAGCCCCTGAGCTCTCTCAGATTCCTAGGTAGATGACATTTCTGCATTGCCTCAATCTTGGCCTGATCAGCAGCCACCCCCTCCAAATGTACCACGTGCCCCAAGTATTCCATATTGGCCTATGCAAAGCAACATTTCTTCAGGTTGACCTGAAGCTGATGCTCCTATAATACTTCCAAAACCAACCTCACATGCTCCAAGTGCTCCCCTGTCGACCTGTTGTACACCAATATGTCATCAAAGAAAACTAGTATGAACTTCCTAAGATAGGTTTAAACATCCTATTCATGAGCGACTAGAAAGTGGCAGGGGTGTTTATGAGTTCGAATGGCATCAAAAGAAACTTGTAATGCTCCTCATGTGTCCTAAAAGCAATCTTCGGGACATCCTCCTCCTTAATTGTGATCTGATGGTATCCTGACTTCAGAAACACCTTAGTGAACAATATAGCTCCACACAGCTCATCCAATAGCTCATCGATCACCAGTACGGGAAACTTGTCCGGCAGAGTCTCCTTATTCAGAGCCTAATAATCAATACAGAATCTCCAAATCACATCCTTTTTTATGACCAAAAAAACTGGGCTAGAAAAAGGACTTACACTTGATATGATGATCCCTGCCTTCAACATCTCTCGTATCAGCTTCTCAATCATATCTTTCTGAATCCGAGGGTAACGATATGGTCAGACACTAATCCGTGACACTCCCTCACTCAGGGTAATGTCATGCTCCTGCTCCCTCGATGGTGGCAAGCCTTGAGGTGGCTAAAAGACATCACCAAATTGCTGGATGAGGGATTGTACCGAAAGAGGAATATCCCCCCCTTCCTCTAGTCTGATCCCTTCTAAGCTTTGCAGTTCCACCAGAAATCCTCCTACCACCTCTTGTATGGTCCTAACCATAATTTTAAGAAACACCATGGCCTTGGACAACCCTGCATCTCCCCGAATCACCACTCTTCTTCCATCCACCACTAGCTCCATCGTCAGTGCCTCCCAATTGACCCTAGTATCTCCCAAGGTCTGTAGCCATTTCATCTTCAGTATGACATCAATACTCTCTAACTCCAACGGAAGAAAATCCTCCCTCACCTGAACCCCCTGTATAGTCAGCACAACTCCTCTACACACTCCTCTACCAATCTCCACCTTCCCAATGCACATCATCACCCCATTGCCCCTGGTGTCCGCCAATTTCACTCCCAATTGGTCAACAACCTAGTTGGAGATAAAATTGTGAGTAGCCCTAATGTCAATCAGTACTACCACCTCTCCGTCTACTATTTCTCCTTTCACCTTCATAGTGTGATTCAGGGCGAACCTCACCACTAATTATAAGGAGACTTCGACCAAGTCAAGATACAGCTCTTCCTCCTTTTCTACCACTGCCAAACTTTCACCTCTCTCCTCAGCTTCCTCATCATCATAGATGGTGAGAACCTGAAGAGTTCGGTCCTTACACCTGTGCCCCAGTATGGACCTCTCATCATATATGAAGCACAATCCCCTTCGCCCGTTTCTCCTGTAGCTCCTTCTCAGTGAGCTTCTTGAAACTTTCCCTGAACCCCCCTCCTACAGGCTTCTCCTTTGAGGCCTCACAAAGGCTTCCTGGTGCTAGTCCTTTTGGAGCTAAGAACATGATCATCATCCTATATGAGCATCCTGAATTGCTGCCTCTGGCGCCCCTTTCCAGGTGCTTTTGGTCCGCCATTAACTGTGCTAACTCCATAGCCTCTCTCAAGTCATGAGGCCTCACTCTCACCGCCACTCGGATCTTTAGTCTAAGTCCCTTCACAAAGTTCCCCTCTAACACCATCTCAGAAAGGTGGTTCCAATCGGCTAGCAAGGTACTCAAACCTCTCCCGGTACTCTACCACTAAACCATCTGATAGGAAGTACTTGAGTTCGCAAGTAATCTTATCGGATCTACTTGAGTTTGCAAGCAACCCTAAAGGGAAAATTGGTAAAACAACGAGAATACACAAGATTGGCGATGAAACAATCAAGAAAATAGTATATTTTTATTAAGTAACACAAAGTAAAGCAAACATAAATCAAGATACAATTGATCCTCTATTCGAGAGGAGGATCATCTCTCCCAAATCTCTAGACAAGAGTTTAGAGCCCAAGATGCCAAAGAGACTACAAGAAAACAATAACCAAAGCATGCCCTAACCCTTCCCCCTCATACCTATTTATAGCCTTCAGCCCTAGCCCTAACCGCCTCTCCCCTTTCCTAAAATATTATTTTTAAATTAAATCAAATAGGCGTGAGCCCCTAGGCTAGGCGGCAAACCAAGGGAGGTGGTTTGAACCGCCTCCTATAGACTATTGCTGGCCCAGGTGGGGTCGGCTGGGTCGGCTCTGGATGAACCTATCAATACTGCCCTCCCAAAAAATCACCTTGTCCTCAAGGTGGAAGAAAACTGATGCTTCATCCGCTCATAAGGTTTCCAGGTCGCCTCATAATCTGGAAGATCCTTCCACTTGATTAACACCTCCTTTATCCCTCCCTCTTCCGGGCGCACCCCTTGTAACTCACAGGGTTCCAAAAGCCCTATGTCTTCTGTTAAAGTGAATGGTAACTCTGATCTGGCTGGACAATCTCCAATAGCTCTTTTTAATTGAGATACATGAAAAATTAGGTGTATAGTTGTTGTTGGTGGTAGATTCAGCAGATATGCTACCGCCCCAATTTTTTCTAATACTTCATAAGATCCAAAGTACCTTGGAGCGAGCTTCTCATTCCTCCTGTCGGCCTATGTCTTCTGTCTGTAGGGTCGGAATTATAAGACCTTCTCCCCAACTTCAAATTGGACATCCTTCATATGTCCATCAGCTTGTTTTTTCATAATATGTTGAGCTCTCAGTAGATATTTCTTCAATTCTTCTAACACTCTGTCCCTTTCCTTCAAGTATTCTTCTACTGAAGAAACGGGAGTACTGCTACTCCCAAAGTGTACCTGATGTAGAATGGAGGGGGGGATCATTTGAATTTTTTAATTCCCTAATTTATTGGAGAGGGGAGGGATGGGGGACGGCCAAAGAGAGGGGAGAGGGAGAGTTGTCCAGTACCAAGTGAGGAGGATCCCTTCCGTACAACACCTTGAAGGGGGTCATCTGAGAAGTAGAATGATAAGAGGTATTGTACCAATATTCTGCCCATGATGGCCACTTGGCCCATAGCTTAGGTTTCTCTAACACAAAGCACCTGAGATAAGTCTCCAAGCTCCTGTTAACCACTTTTGTTTGGTCATCTGTCTATGGGTGGTAGGCAGTACTCCTCTTTAGAACTGTTCCATGTAATCTGAATAACTCCCTCCAGAAATGGCTGAGGAATACCTTGTCTCTATCTGATACTATTGCCTCTGGTACTCCATGTAATATGACAATCTCCCTGATGAAAGTTGTTGCCACTGTTGTTGCGGTGTAGGGGTGCCGTAAAGGAATGAAGAGTGCGTACTTGCTAAGTCTATCCACTACTACCATAATGATTGTGAATCCTTCTGATTTTGGTAGACCATCTATAAAATCCATGGACGCTTCCTCCCATACCCTATTTGGAAGTGTCAAGGGTTGTAGCAATCCCCCCGGAGCCATTGCCAGGTGCTTGTTTCTCTGGCATACCTCATATCTGGCCACCATGTCCTCCACATGCTTATGCATCCCCTTCCAGTATAACTCAGCTGTCAGTCTTTTGTATGTCTTCTGTATCCCCGAATGACCTCCAACTGCACTTCCATGGAATTCTTATAGTAGATTGGGAATGTGGATAGAAGTTCTTAGCATCACAAATCTTCCTTGATGTAAGAGTCTCCCCCCTCGAGTGAGTATCCTATATGGCTACTTATATCCTTTACCAAATCCTCCCTAATTCTCCTCAACCCTTCATCCTGCATACTTTCTTCCTTGATTGCCTCCCAATCCTTGATTGCCTCCCAATCCACCATCAAGGGCACCGAGATTGTTATCCCCTGCAATTCCCCCACACATCTTGATAAAACGTCGGCTGCTTTATTTTCCAATCCAAACCTATACTAAATCTCAAAATCATAGCCAAGGAGTTTGGACAACCACCTCTGATGTTCTTCAGTCATCATTCTTTGCTCGAGCAGGTATTTTAAACTCCGCTGATCTGTTCTGACAATAAAGTGCCTACCCAATAGGTAGGGTTGCCATTTCTGAATGGCCAGTACAATCGCCATCAGGATCTCACATGCTGATTTCAGCTGAGCTCTGGTCGACAGGGTTTGGCTTAAGTATGCTATAGGCATGTGGTTCTGCATGAGTGCCGCCCCCAACCCATATTCGGATGCATTGGTCTCTACTACAAAAATCTGGCTAAAATCTGAAAGAGCTAAAACTGGGACTGTAGTCATGATTTCTTTTAATTTCTCAAAGGCCTGTGTTGCCTCCTCTCCTCACAAAAAGATGTCCTTCTTTAGTTGCTCGGTTAGGGGTCTTGCTATGGTACTGTATCCCCTTATGAACCATCGGTAGTAACCTGTCAGTCCTAGGAAACCCCTCAACTCTCTCAAGTTCCTAGGTATAGGCCACTTTTGCATAGCCTCAATTTTGGTTTGCTCGGCTGCCACCCCTTCTTGGGAGACCATGTGCCCCAGGTACTCTACACTAGTCTGTGCAAAGCTGCATTTCTTCAGGTTCGCCCTAAGCTGATGCTCCTGTAGGACTCCAAAGACCACCCTTAAGTGCTTCAAATGCTCCTCCGTTGTCTGGCTATATACAAGTGCGTCATCAAAGAAAACTAAGACAAACCTCCGAAGGTATGGCCTGAATACTCGATTCATTAGAGATTGGAAGGTAGCAGGGGTATTTGTAAGAGTACACATTGAATACACATTTGATACAAAGTGAAAATACAATGAATAAGCAGTTGATACAAAGTGAAAATGTAGTGAATAGATAATGAATACCCATTAAATATGCAGTTCGAAAAAGATTCACGAAATGAACAAAATGAACTCATAGAAATTTGAAATTGTTCAATAAAAACTTGTACAAAGTAAAAGACGGCCAATTAAATATTTTGTATATTATGGCTACAAACTTGTATAAAGTTTATGTTCGTTGTGTGTTAACTATCTACAAGCTTGTTCATAGGATGAGTTTGAACTTTATCGATAAGTTGAATCTTATGGCACCTCCAACCAAAGTAACTTTTGCTTCATACCCTAAACCTATCTTCCCTTCAGGTTCTAGCTTTTTCAACTTCCTAGACACTTGTATGCCGCCTTTCGGCCTCTGCCTTCTGTGGGCATATGATTTGCTCTAAGAATGCAATGTCCTCCTCCAAATCAGTCTTCATCTTTATCAACTTTTTCTCTTTTTTTTCTTTCTCAGCAAGTCAAATGTAATTTGAGCCAAACTCCTAAATAATAGGGGGCTTTCAATGGTTGTTACCTTAAAAGGAAGCGTCAACCCTAAATTTAAGGTTTGGAGAAATTATTTAAATTATCGAGCAGGGCCGGGTCGATTGGGCTGAAAAGAAAAAAAAATAAAAAATGTAAATGAATATCATGCGTTCAATCTAAGTGTCACAAATTCATTGAAGTCCGGACACAGAGCTACGCCTAGACTCCACATAGAATAACTTCTCCCACAATCCAAAGGTCTCCCGTTTTCACTTGCAACATCTTTTTTATACAAATTGAATACACATTTGATACAAAGTGAAAATACAATGAATAAGCAGTTGATACAAAGTGAAAATGTAGTGAATAGATAATGAATACCCATTAAATATGCAGTTCGAAAAAGATTCACGAAATGAACAAAATGAACTCATAGAAATTTGAAATTGTTCAATAAAAACTTGTACAAAGTAAAAGACGGCCAATTAAATATTTTGTATATTATGGCTACAAACTTGTATAAAGTTTATGTTCGTTGTGTGTTAACTATCTACAAGCTTGTTCATAGGATGAGTTTGAACTTTATCGATAAGTTGAATCTTATGGCACCTCCAACCAAAGTAACTTTTGCTTCATACCCTAAACCCATCTTCCCTTCAGGTTCTAGCTTTTTCAACTTCCTAGACACTTGTATGCCGCCTTTCGGCCTCTGCCTTCTGTGGGCATATGATTTGCTCTAAGAATGCAATGTCCTCCTCCAAATCAGTCTTCATCTTTATCAACTTTTTCTCTTTTTTTTCTTTCTCAGCAAGTCAAATGTAATTTGAGCCAAACTCCTAAATAATAGGGGGCTTTCAATGGTTGTTACCTTAAAAGGAAGCGTCAACCCTAAATTTAAGGTTTGGATAAATTATTTAAATTATCGAGCAGGGCCGGGTCGATTGGGCTGAAAAGAAAAAAAAATAAAAAATGTAAATGAATATCCATGCGTTCAATCTAAGTGTCACAAATTCATTGAAGTCCGGACACAGAGCTACGCCTAGACTCCACATAGAATAACTTCTCCCACAATCCAAAGGTCTCCCGTTTTCACTTGCAACATCTTTTTTATTTCTCTAATTTATTTTATGCCTATATGAACAAAGAATATATTTAAAATTTCAAAATATTTCTCAAATTATTTAAGTGACTAATTTAGTTTCAAAATATCATGTTATTTTAATTTAATCCCTCAATTATATAAATTAGTTCAAAATAGCCTCATATAGTATAATTATAATATAAAATTAATTCAAATTTAATTCATCGATTATATAAAATTGGTCAAAATTTAGCCTCAAAGGACTCATTTTGAATCAATTTATAAAGTTGAGAGACTAAATTAAAGTAATGTGATATTTTGAAATAAAATTAGCCATTACAAAAAAATTGGTGAGTATTATTAAATTAACCAATATATAATTTGTGGATAAATAATATTTTCAATAAATATGTTAAGTAATGATTTGATTATTGATACGTCCATTATGATTAGGCACAAATGTCGAGGCATATTTGAATAAAAAACTTTCAAAAAAAAATTTGGGACTATTTGAATTTTGATTTCAACAAATTTATAATCAAATTGAATGTCTCAGTGAAACGAACCCAACAACATCAAAAATTAATCTGATGTGAGCCTAAATTAACAGACCGAAGTATATTTAAAAACTTCAAAATATTAATTTGATGACCAAATAACATTTAAATATGGCTTCTTATAGTCAAATTGAGCAACTTAATGAGGCAAATCCAGCGAGTCTAATATCACTTGATTCTGATATCATTTAAGTAGATAAAAGCTAAATAAATACTTTATGATTGAGGGAATGAATATGAGCCTTTTGATTAAGCTCTCCAAATTTGCCCTAGATCTTTTTCATAATTATGGGGCATGATACTCTCACTATTTATAAATAGACCCCCACTCTTTATATGAGGGGAACTTTTAGAGGAGGCTTGTACCTTGTGCTAGAGATCAAGAGAGCTATAAAGCTTGAAGAATCTCAAAGCTTCACCCGAGCATCATTGCTGGCAAACCCTCACTACTGTGGGACATCTATCTTACCATCACCAGTCACAAACCAACCTAATAAGACCCACACACTAAATAGGTCGTATCGTGTTAGCTTTCAACAGTTAAACCCCAAGATCTAAGTATTAAATTTTTTTTAAAATTTCTTCCAATATGAACTTTAAAATAAACAACAGATCATAGAGTTACTAATAACATCTAACACTGTAAATAATCTCATCCATAAAATTATTATTTTCTCATCAAAATGTATGTATAATAATTACACTATATTATATGACTATAGACCATAGTACAAAATAGGCTAGCCATTATTATACAAAAATTAAAAGAGAAAATACATATATAAACTTAGATTTGATCCTAAAACTGCTACTCGACTGGCTCCTTCTCTCTCCTAAACCCTGAAATAAGAAGAAAAATATCTATAAACTAACATAGCTTAACATGCCACATTTAAATTGATCTGAATTTTCAAATGTTCAATTATTAAGTGGTTAGCATAATAGTATAAGCAATAAAATAAATCACTGTGTAGGATAGAATTATAATCACAATTACAAAAACTTTAAATAAAAGTGATGGGATAGTAAACAAATAGGTGATTCATATTTCAGAGCTACACATTCTAGACTTCCTCATAAATTTTAATGCCTATAACGAGAACATAATGTGCTTATAGTACCACAACATGCATTATAGGCACCATAATAAGTTGCTTCTCCCACACCAATCTTCGTAGAACTACTTATTTCAACGAACAAGGCATATAATTAATTATACTATAATAATTAAAGCATAAATAAACTCATTTCAAAATTGTATAGAATGTTGTAATGGTAGGTAATATAAACCTTACTAAATAAAAACATTTTGCACTTTTCAAAATGGTACAAAATGCTTATTTAATTAAATCCTAAGCATTATAAGCCCTCCAACATCACCACCTCCTCCCCCATTCTCTTAGCTTGCTGTGGAAGAAGAGAAGGAAATGGAGAGGAAGAGGAGAGAGGGAGGAGAGAAAAAGTCGCTTTAAGTCATTTTTATCCATTATTTAAGTTAAGAAAAATTTTCTAATCATTGTAAGTGACCTGAACCTCACTTTGCTTTTTAATGATTTTAAGCCTGATGAATTTAATCTCTTCTAAATTGATAAAAATATATTTTTTCCTGATTTATCATACTTTTTCCATGAAACATTTTATATACAGTAGATATAAATTTTATAAAATTTTTTACTATAATATTATTGAATTTCACCGAGTAAAATAAAAGTTATGATTTTTTAAAGCTACATATTAATATACAAATTTCTTGTATTTTATAGATCTTAGCATTTCATGTTGGATTTCATACATGAAAGAGAGATTGATACAACTGATAGCCATGTGTAGAATTAAAATATTCTGTGATATATTACCTCGATGGATGAATATTGTAATAATTAGGAGTATTGAAATGGAACTCTTGCATACCTAAATATAAGATTTTTAGTATTTTAGAGTCTTTGGAGAATGATAATTATAGGAGAGCCATAAATCTTCTTTTATTTTTTTATAAGCTTGATAGAGATCTAAGGATGTATATGCTCTGATTTATAACAAACTTATAAGAGTCAACTTAGGAAAGCTTTGAAACTTCATGATCATTAGTCTAAAAGATTTTATAAGTTAGTATCTTATCCTTTCTCTTATAATTTTCAATAGAGACAGAATTCAAAACTTGATTTTTAATTGATAGGATAAATCTTGTAGCTATAGTAGATAGTACTAAAATATTTGCATTGTAGCAAAACATTTCATTGTGAGATCGATACTCTCTCATATCATTTTTATTACTTGATTAACATGTGCACTTGCATTATTTCATGGGCTTTTACATCAAAGAAAATCTAAACATACTTCACGCACATATGCCTATCACATATTCTTGCACAACCCAATCCCATACACATCAAGTTTTTAACACCATTATTGAGGAAATAATTATTACAAACCTGGTTCAATCACTGTGATTTTGATGATAACAAATATTATTATGTTTGTTACTACTTTATCTTATTTCTATGATATTTTGTTTTGTGTTATGTGTACTAACATTTCAGGATTACAGTTCACTGTTCATTTGCAATTCAGAATAGCTCAAGACTTGGTAAACTAGGGTTAAAGTTAATTTTCATTTTATTCTGTATTTTTCCCCTTCTTGAGTCGTATCTTGTAATTGGGTGGATATCTTTGCTGAGTAACCTTGCACACACACAGGGAGAGAGAGAAAAAGGTTTTTGAGAGAGTTTTTTCTTTTTAAGTAATTTGTACTGTACTATTTGGCTTTGTACTATATGATATGTGTATCGTACTATACATTTTAATTCATATTGTACAGTCTGTACAAACTCTATCAAAATCCTAACTGCTAAGGGTCTAAATATGCTGATTGTTCAATATGATTTTATTCATACTATATGCCTTAATTAAATTATTTCCTAATTAATCCCACGACATCAGACAATCAAATCAGGGACAATTATTTTGATCGATCCTATTGTATAATTTATATCGTACCATATGATTAACAGTGTACAAAATCGATCATCCTAGAGATCGTACCATATAAAAACTATGAATTTTAAACTGATCGTATCTTATAATTACAATCATACTGTACAATTAATAGAGTACGAAGTTGGTCATCTCAAGCATCGTCCTGTATGAATAGAAGAAAATTCTGAATAACGTACCGTATGATATTTTTATCGTATCGTATGATTTGTTTAAAAAGTTGCATAGTTCATCTGGACAAACTTGTTGAATGATTCTAAATTGCATTGATCATGCTGTATGATACATGTATTATACCATACGAACAGAAGATGAATTTCTTAAAATTTTGGGTTTTTTGAAGCCCACCTGAGAGAGAGATTAGAGAAGGAAGAGGGAGAGCTTGAGAGCGAGAGAGAGAGAGAGATCCTTGTGAGGGGGAGTTATGAGGGTTTCACAAAGGTTGCTTAAAGTAAGGTGTTCATCATCAAAATGTAAGTGAGGAGAGGGAAGAGTGGAGTGAAAAAAATTGGTGAAGAGGGGCTATTTATAAAGAAAAATGGACCAATTGTCTAGGACGATCGTAGGATCATCTAGGATGATAGGTGCAATAATGACGTCCTAGATAATTGGTCAAAAAGGCAGTCTGATCATCCAGGATGATCATATATCGTCCATGATGATTAGACACAAGCGATCATCCCGAGGAGTCCAACCAGATGACCGTTGATGAAAAGTATCATCAGGATGATGAGGTGGATCGACTGGGATGATATGTAATAAATGCATCGGACAAGCCGAATTTGAATCGGCCAGCTGCAGACACGTGGATCATCTAGGATGATAAGGTGGATCGTCTAGGACGATCACCAATAATTGGTGCAGATCAGCCATTAGATCAAGTGGGGATGATTTGAATGGATCATCCAGGATGATGAATGGATCCTCCAAGATGAAGAGTATCATCCAGGATGATGTGGGGATCATCCAAGACGATGGGAAGAAAAAGTGAAAAAGATGAAGGATGGAGAGGAAAGATCAGGGATCCCAAAAACACAAAAAAAGAAAAATCCAAAATCACATCAAATAAAAAATTGAAACGAGAAAACTAATAGTGAAAACAACCTTTTTCTTTATCAGCACCAGTAAAACAGAATTTTCCTTGATTTTTAATTCAAAAGCCAATAAGAAGAAAATCGATAATGCTGAAATCCAGAAAAGTTAGAAAATCAACTTTTGTAACTCCTACCTCGGACACCTTACATGCTCAAATTCCTTTCAAACAAAAGTCTAATTCAGAAGAAAATAAATTAGATTCAAAAAGAGATCCTTTCAAGCCTCGTTCTAGAAAAATAACTGATATAATAGTGTTACAAAGTAAGGAATTAAAAATCTTGATTTTTCGTCTTAAGCTTTTGAAAATATTAAGTGGTGCATGGATTTTTCTAAGACATTTAAAGATCTGAAAGGGAAGAAAGCTTATTTCTTTATGGGCTCATTTTGTGCCTCTTTTTTAATTTATTTGGTGCTTTGCACATCTTTTGATTTTTGAAACACTTTGTGTATCTTTCCAATTTGACGACATTGCGCATCGTTTTAGCTTTGGACTCATTTTGTGCCTCTTTTCTTTTGGCTCTCTTTGCGCATCTTTTGTAAGCTTACTTCCTTTCATAATTGTTAAAGAATCTCAGCTGTGAAATTACCTTCCAGACATAAAAGACGACAGAACTCACTCTCTACAATAAGGAAGAGTAATTCACAAAATAAAAACTATACATCATATGATAAGTGCAATCACTAGAATAAGAGGAACATAACAATGATTTAAAGTTTTGAAATCACTATTCATATGAGGTAGATTACTGTAGGAAGATAAAATAGATCACTATTTTAAAAACTAACTTTTTAATTTTGAAAAAGTTTTTTATCCAAAAGAAATAATAGACCATTAAAGGAGTTAGAGGAAGAGAAACAATCATCAATGTTTTTTTCCTTTAACAGATCCAGATGAGTCAATCTCTGCTTATAAGCATTTAAACAAAAAATAAGGCAAAACTCTCAGTCAGAAATCTAGTTTATCAGCAGTAGTGAGCAGTGATCTGATTTAGAAGTGAGTAAGCAGTAAATAAAAAATAAGAAGGAAGAAAAACAGACACGTGAAAATTAATAAATGAAAATCAACAAATGAAAATCAACAGGAAATAATCAAATATGATAAGCAAATCAGACAAGGAAAATAAGCAGGAAAGGAAAAATTCTAATATAAAACGGACAAACAAATCAAACAAAAACTAAAGCAAAATGAAGAAAACAGAAAACACCAGAAGACAATAATCATCAGATTTATACATTTATGTCAATCACACCCAATCTGGTCCTCAAAATGCTGAATGAGTCAAAGACCAATAGTTTAGTAAAGATGTCAGCTAGTTGATTTTCAGTTGCTACATGATGTAGCTCAATATCCCCTTTTGTAACATGGTCCCTAATGAAGTGATGCCTTATATCAATGTGTTTGGTTCTAGAATGTTGGATTGGATTCTTAGAAATGCAAATGACACTGGTGTTATTACATAGAACTGAAATTATGCTAACAGGTAATCCTAAATCCAAAACTTGTTGCTTCAACCAAAGGATTTGGGCCACACAACTTCTTAAGGCAATGTACTCAGCTTCAGTAATAGAAAGTGCAACTGAGTTTTATTTTCTACTAGACCAGGAGACTAAAGACCGTCCTATGAATTGGTAAGTTTTAGAAGTGCTCTTTCTATCCACCCTATACCTTACAAAATTAGAATCGGAATATCCAATAACCTCAAAAGAAGTGTTATGCTTAGGGAACCAGATTCTTAGGTTTGGGGTCCCTAAAAGATATCTAAGAATTCTCTTAACAGAAGTCAGGTGGGACTCTTTAGGATTAGCTTGAAACTTAGCACAAAGACAAACACTAAATATAATATCAGGTCGGCTAACAGTCAGGTAAAGCAGTGATCTAATTATTCCCCTAAACTTCTTCTGATCAATAGATTTTTCATTTGAATCATTATCTAACTGAACAGTGGAACTCATGGGAGAATTGATTGGCTTAGCTTTGTCCATTTCATATTTCTTCAAGATATCCTTAGTATATTTTGATTGATTTAGAAAGGTTCCATCATCCATTTGCCTTATGCTAAACCCCAAAAAATAGGATAATTCTCCCATCATACTCATCTCAAACTCTTTACTCATTGTCTTAGAAAAATTATCACATAAATTTTTATCAGAAGATTCAAAAAGTATATCATCAACATAGATCTGGACAATGAGTAGAGCATCTCCTACTTTCCTAAGGAAAAGGGTGGTGTCTACGCTCCCCTTAATAAACTCTCTTTCTAGTAGGAATGTGCTAAGCCTCTCATACCAAGCTCTGGGTGCCTGTTTCAATCCATATAAGGCCTTTTTTAATTTATAGACATGATTTGGATATTGGGAACTCTCAAAACTTGGGGTTGCTCTACAAAGATATCCTCTTTTATTATCTCATTTAAAAAGGCACTCTTGACATCCATTTGAAATAGCTTAAATCCCTTATAATAATCAAAGGCTAGTAGCACCCTAATGGCTTCCAATCTAGCTATAGGGGCAAAGGTCTCCTCAAAATCAATCCCTTCAATTTGATTGTACCCCTTAGCCGCCAATCTTGCCTTATTCCTAACCACCACACCAGAATTATTCATCTTATTCTTAAAGACCCACTTGGTTCCCACTACACTTTGATTCCTAGGTCTTTCTACTAACTCCCAAATATCATTCCTTACAAATTGATTCAATTCCTCTTGCATAGCTAAGATCCAAAACTCATCAGAAAGGACTTGATTAATGTTGGTGGGTTCAGTCATTGAGATAAAGACAGAATGGTTTACTTCCTTCCTAAGTCCATGCCTAGTTCTAACACCTTCAGAAGGGTCTCCTAAGATCAGTTCTTTAATATGACTCGAAGCATATCTCCAATCTCTAGGCAAAGTATTTTGAGGCTCTACCCTTTCCTCTAGATTTACATTTTCAACTCCTTGGGTAATCTCTCCTATATCTTCTTCTTCCTCAACTCTAGTCTCCTTAGGATCAAATTCATCAAACAGCACATGAGTTATCTCCTCCACCACCAAAGTCCTCTTTTTGAACACCCTAAAGGATTTCCCCATACTAGAATAGCCTAAGAACACTACTTTATCAGATTTGGGGTTAAATTTTCCTAAGGATAATTTCCCATTATTTAAAATAAAAACCTTACAGCCAAAGACATGGAGGTGGGACAGGTTTGGAGTTCTATCCTTAATGATCTCATAAGGTGTCTTATTTAGATTGGATCTACTTGGCATCAAAAGAAGAAGGCAAATATCTTAGAATTTTGTTCACTTTTTCATAGTTTGCAAGTTCTCTTCCTAAAGGATGTAAAGAAGTAACAATTTGAGTGAACCTAGTATACATTTTAGAAATCGATTCACTAGATTTCATGCAAAAGAGTTCATAGTCGTGAAGTAAAATGTTCAATCTAGATTGCATAACCTCAGATATACCTTCATAAGTAATGCATAATCTATCCTAGATTTCTTTACCAGTAGTGCAAGTGGAGACATGCATGTAATCTTTAGATTTTAAAGCATAAAAAATAGTTCAAATATTTGGCATTCAGTTGGGCTAAGTCCCGATCATCAAAAGTCCATTCAGTGAAAGGCAATTCAATTTTAACATTATGAATCATTCTAAAAGGTCATTCATAGTCATCCTTAACAAGCATCGACATGCGGTAATCTATAGATTGAAGAAAAGTGGACATGCAAGTTTTCCAAAAATCAAAAGGTATGTTATCAAATAATGGTGGACATGTAATTGAATAACCTTCAGTAGTATTTCTATTACCAAAGTTATCCATGGATCAAATTCAAAAGTTTTTAAACTTTATTTTTGAATCCCGCTCTGATACCACTTGAAAGTTCGATAGGGATGTTAAGCCCTTATGAACTAGTCTCGAGGCTAACCAAGAGGGGGGAGGGTGAATTGGTAGTTTAAAAAAATTTGTGAGCAAATAGTGATTTAGAAAATCTTTTTGAATGTTTTAAAATGTTTATAGTTATGCAATGATTTGTAGATGTTCAATGATAACAGAATGATAATCACAATCACACAATCATCAACAAAAAAGTAAGTGTGGAAAATAATCAAAAAGAACACACCAGATTTTATAGTGGTTCGATCAACTTGACCTACTTCCACTCCCCGGAGCCTCCCCTCTGGGTATTGCACTAACACTAAGTGACTCTCCTTCTTCTCCCACAGCATAGCGGACAAGCCTGTACAAAAACTCCTTTCCACCAACCTGGTGAGGTAGAGAACCTGAACTCCTTTCACTTTCTCCTGCTTCAGGCAGAGAACCTAGACTCCGTTCGCTTCCTCCTAAAGTAGGTAGAGAACCTGGACTCCTTTCACTTCCTCCTGAAGAAGGTAGAGAACCCGGATCTTCTTGCGAATGATCCTCCCATAGAGACATCGACAAGATAAGAGACGACGAATGGGGAAGATGACTCTGATCCTTGCTTGGAGCAACCTTTATGAATCCCTCACAAACTCTCCCTCATAAGATCCTCTCTCTCTCTCCCAAGCTCTCTCTCTCTCTCAAGGTTTTATTTAAAAAGGAAAGTGGCAAAAGATTTTTCTTGTTGAAAGAAAAAGATCTTAAAAAGGAGGGCTAAAAAATTGCCCTAAATCTCAACTAGTCGTCAAAGATCATCCAGGACGATCGGTCGATCGTCCTGTACGATCAGTACAAATTCACATGTATCAGCCTGGATGATCTAGTTTCTCTGGATGATTGTAGATAAAACTTGTTCTGATCATCCCGTACGATTCTGCGATCATCTAGGACGATTAGTGTAAATTAGGAATTTCATCCAGAAGACCTCTCTGGTCATCCAGGGGAGCTTGTGCTGGATGATCTCAAAATGACTTAATTGTCCAGGCCGATATATCTATCATCCTATACGATTAGTTCAAAAATGACAAAATTATCCTGCACATAGCTCTGGCCGTACAATCAAGAACATATTGAACGATCTTAAAATAGCTTGATCATCCGGGATGATATATAGATTGTTCTGGATGATTAGTTCAAAACTGGGAATATCATCCTACACACAGCTCTGGTCGTCCAGGTGAAGTGTACTGGACGGTCAGGATTTTATATGTATCGTCTAGGATGATACACGTAAAATTCGGGACGATCAGACCAAATCTCTAAAAATAAAAACTTGCCTAACTTAATCTGGCGGCTGAGAAGTTCTGATTTGAGCCTATCATTTTATACGATATGGGTATTATCCAGGACAATCTACTTAATCAAATCGACTTATCATGGATGCCCTAATTAGGGTTTTTATTTTCACTGGATCATCTAGGACGATATGAATATCGTCTAGGATGATATGAACAAAAATTGAAATAGAAAACCTAACTCACTAAAACTCTCCCCCTGAGTGTGTGTGTGCAAGGTTACTTAGTGAGGGGATCAATTACATTACATTTCACTCAAGAAAGGGAAAAATTATAATTAAACACACGTGGACCCGATCTTGAGTTGGCTTGGATTGCATTTAATCTTTTGTACCTGAAATGGTTAGCCAAGCAAAACAGAACACTAACATGTTTATTATCATCAAAACTATGCTCCTTGAATCCATATTTGCAACAATAACTACTAGGGATGACAACTTTCTGAGTAGAGAAAATGAAGAGGCATTCGACAGGTTTAGTGTTGTTAAGATAACCCCATCAAGAATCCTTATTCAAAGTTATTTAAATTTTTCTATCATGCCATTGTTTGACTCAACCCAACTGTCCTTCATTTTTACCTTGATTCATGCTTATAATCGGGAAACATTTCATCTCTTTTTAGCCAATATGAAGATTAATCAAGACCACACCAAAATTACCTCGTATGTCCTCAAGTAACGTGTAAAAATAACTAAGGAGGATCTAGAAAACTATCTGCATCTTAGGACTATTGGAGTTAGAGCCCATACTATGACTTCGAGGGTAGACTATGATTGGATAGATATAAACCGTATCCTTAGAGGTGTAGAACAAGTTAGTCACCTTCCTTGAGTCTATACCTTAAACCAAAATGCTATGATCATTTAGCATGTTTTGATAACCACCATAATTCTAAAAGCTGGTGATCGTGTAAATATGACTCATCCTTTCTAGTCTATCCTGATCCTCCTAATGAATTGCCTATTTACTTTACAAATGCCTCTTTAGAGTTTTATTTAGTCATGATCAAGGATCAGGGGGAGATGACTCTGAGGGATAAGGAGCCCCTGCTCCAGCACCTGGACCTGACTAGAATTTTTATAAGGAAATGGTCTAACAATTTGATAGAATGGAATCTCATTTTGATCAACACTTTGATCAAATTAAGACTAGGATGAACCAACAGGATGCACGATATACTAAAGACATGGGGTGGATACATGAATAATTTGATTCAGTTAATGCTAACATAGCTACCATAAATAGCTACTTCACAATGTTCAGTCCTCTACCACCTCCAGATTAAGGCCCCTTAGGATATTAGATGATTGTACTTCTATTCTATTTTTTTGATGTTCTTCTAGGCTTGGATGTACTGTATCTTATTGTTGGTGTTGTTGGTCTTTATATTTTTTTGTTTTTTTCTTGATGTGCTTGATGATGTACAAGTTGAACTTTCCTGGTGAAAGTAATATGATTAATGGTGAATGAAATGAAGAATTCATGTTTTTATGCATATTACCATGTGAATGAGATTGTGACCTAAAATATTTAAAATTTAACAATCAAATATAGTTGATTACAAAAAAAGAATGTTGATTGAATTCGCTTTACAAAGTTAATTTCTGTGCAAAATTTAATCTCTCAATATTTAGATTACTTTGTGACTAGTGATAAATTAGAAGATCAATTTTATATTTTTATAGACATGTATTACTTAGCTGTAATTGTTGAAAAATTGATGTCATACCTTTACTTTTATTTCTATTTCAAAGTGTTCATTATTGAAATTTGTATTAAGAGTTAGTGATTTTGGAAAGATAAAAATTGAAAAGAGGCATAAAATTAGCCCAAAACTAAAAGATGTATATAGTGTGCCATTTATACGAAAAAGGCACAAAATTAGCCCAAATTGATAAGATACACAAAGTGTGCCATGAAAATTAAAAAGATACGCAATGTCATCAATTGCTCTTTTCTTTATCAGTTTCTCAGTCACACAAATCTATCTGATAACGATGATCTTCACTATTTAATTAGAAAACTATTAATTTTATTTCATCATTTCTGCAATAGTTGTGGTTATATAATCTGTCTACTTTAAATACTGACATAGATCAAC
The DNA here is from genome assembly GCA_019925795.1 of Dendrobium chrysotoxum. Lineage (NCBI taxonomy): Eukaryota > Viridiplantae > Streptophyta > Magnoliopsida > Asparagales > Orchidaceae > Dendrobium > Dendrobium chrysotoxum. The sequence goes on from CM034305.1 coordinate 44,661,717, forward strand.
TTTTCTTATCCTTATTATTCTGTGATTTAAACTTTGAGTCTTTATATTTTGCATCTGATTTTAATATTATATTTGTAATTTAATTTAACATCTTATTCATCATTAACTATTCTTGATTGATATACTTTCCTTTCTGTTGTTGTCAAAAGGGGGGGTCAGATATTATTTGATTGTTTGATATAGGATGATATTTGATGCATTATGAAATGAATATATATGTATGTTGCATGAATGTGTATGTGTGTGTTGTGCATGTATATTTTTTTTATTTCATTCCGATTTGTTGTTTATTTTTCATATTTTTGTTAGTGGTTTCGTATTTGTGTTAGGTATAGTATTTTTTATCTTCATTGGAATCCCTGAGTTTAAACTTGTCATACATGTAGAAGGAGCTAAGGGAAAAAATTGTGTTATTGGTTAACTCAAACAATAATTGTTTTGCCATCATCAAAAAGGGGAGATTGTTGAGATTATTGCAAATTAGCTTTCAAGATTTTATTATTATAATCATGTGAGTTTTTGATAATATCAAAATCTTATTATTTGATTATTGTTTCTCCTAACATAGGTTAGAAAATGTATTTTTGTGTGTACTAACATGTTTTTTAGAAAAATCATACTCCAGACTGTTAAAGACTTCAAGATAGATAAAATTAAGGGTTATTATAGTTGGAGTCTATTTTTTATTATCCTTGAGTCTGAGAGAGTGTGATTGTAATTGGATAACTATGCACACACACACTGGGGAAGTGAGATAAAACTTAGATTTTTACAGCTAATCATACTGTACGATTTTAAGTCGTACGGGTAAATTTGTATTGAATACCCCTCCAGCATGAGCTTGATTGATTTACGAGTTAAAATTTCTCTAAGTACAAATCATACAGTATGATTTGGTTTCGTATATCCTTTTCCAGAGTATAAAAATAGTTTCATATAAGATCGTACAGGACGAACCATTTATTTTTTGAACTATTCATACGGTACGATGTGGTTTCATATATCATTTTCCAGAGTACGAAAATAGGTTCATATAGGATCGTACAGGATGAACCATTCATTTTTTGAACTATTCATATGTATGAAGGTTGATTGTACAGTATAATCTGACTCATCAAACTTGAAATTTTTAATTTTTGGATGATTTTTCTTGTGCTTTGTATATAAGAGTCCAAAAAAAAAAACTGTCCTATGAACTTCTACAAAAATTATCTTGAGTGTGCCTTAGGAGAGTGTTTGGGAGAGTGATTTGAGAGTGAAAAAGTGAGAGATCTTGTGAGAAGGTTTTGTGAGGGGATTCACAAAGGTGCCCATTTATGAGGATCTCCTACTTGTTCTCCATAGTACTTCCCTACTTCCTTGAAGGTCTTTTGAGAGAAGATTTTCAAGAGAAGGTTTGATTCTCTGCCGACACCAGGAGGGTGTCAAAGGATGATTGATTCTCTACTGAAACCTGGAGGGTGTGAAGGGATGAGTGGTACTCTGCCATCACTAGGATGGTGAGAAAGGATGATGGTTCTCTGTCTTCACCAGGAGGGTGAAAAAGGATGACGGTTCTCTGCCGCACTGAGGTTTAGAGGAAGAGAGGAAAATTATAAAGGCTTCTTCGCCTTGCTATGGGGGCTAAAGGAGAGTCACTTGAGTATAGTGCAATACCTGGAGAAGGAGTCTCTAGGGAGTGGACATAAATCATGTTAGACTGAACTACTATAAAATTTGGTGTCTTTTATTCTTAATTTTACTGCATTTTATTTTTCTGCATTTACTTTAATTTTTCTGTGGTTAAAAAATTACTTTCAAAAAATTTAATATTTTGATAAGTTTTATTAAACAATTTTTTAAATTAACCAAGAAAATTTTTAAATAATCAATTCACCCCCTCTCTTGGTTAGCCTTGGGACATTAGCTTGAGATTTAACAATCTACTGAGCTTCAACAATTTCTTATGCCTTGGCACTATTTCTTGCCATTTTTTTACGCTCAACTCTTTAATGTCCATAGCGCCTTGCTGCTATAGTCACAATTTCTAAGGGCTAAAATCTATTAGTAAAGAGATGTGACTATTCACTAAGTAACTGATCTACATCAGCAAGCATCATGATAGTATAGAAGTTCTAGCACCAAGGCGTTAGATCATTTTAAGGGCCTCATGGTGCCAATCTTCTAAGTACCATAGTGCCTAGTTATCTTTTTATTTTTTTTATAAATAGTTGTGATGTTATGTTTGTAAGGGAGTTCAGCCACTTGTGTAAATTTAGTACTTTTTAGAGTACTTCTTTAGTTTCCTCTTAGAGTAAGATCTATGGGAGGCTAGAGAGGTATATGATACAATCAGAGTGTTAGCCTATATTTTCTTGAAGCAACTCTTTAAGTTTAAGGGAGGAGTGTATAGGAGATACTTTGAGCCTTTTTTGTGATATCACATATCACTCGTTTGTATTTTCATTCTTCCATAAGTTTATTGAAAATGAGGTTTCCTGTCATTTATTTTATGTCTTGCTAATTCAAAGTGCATATTAAGTACTAATGAAAACTCTTATTCTATAAATATTAAATAATATTTTTAGTGTCCATATATATTGTTAAAATATAGTGTAATGTGTAGTCTTGACGGAGGAATACAAGAATAACCAAGAATATTATGGCACCCAAGTGGTGGTCTTTCTATAGTACTGCAGTGCTCGCACGTGTTAAACACCATAACAATTCCCTGGTTATCTATTTTTTTAATTTCTGCACTGTAGTTCCATATGTCCTTCATATATGGTGTCACTTTTAGTTTGCATGTTATCATTTAGTGCATTTGCCAATGTCACAGCGGTGCCCATTAAAGCGCCATAGTGCCAATCACATTCATAGATAAAAGTATAAGTGTTCATTTTCTTTTCACCAAGATTTGATATTTTTTCATCCCTTACTTCTGTTTTTATGTTCTTTGCACTTTTAAGTCAAATTTGACATGGCTAGCAAGAAGAGGATTGCCTGCTTTTTTGATAAAAGGAGATTCATTTCCATCGAGGCTAAAGAGCATTATGCACAGCTGTTCATGAATAAGCAATTTATACCTAAGTCTAGTTTCTAAAACTTGGGTGGGGCAGTCATGCACATGATAGTGAATAGGGGTTGGGAAGCCCTTTGTGAGGAACATCATGTTGCCATAGTGAATATTATCCATGAGTTTTTTTACAAATGCCAAAGAAGCTCAGAATAAATATTCTTTTATCTGGGGTAACAGCCTTTTGATCCCTCTAGTATTAATCACATCTATAAGCTTAGGGATATGGAAGATGATGACTATTATGGTTTTAGTATTTCACCCATTGATCATTAGCAGGTTTTAAGATTTTTTTGTGGAACTAAGAGTGGGCTTGTATGGAAAGAAAGGGATGAAAATGTAATTAATTTTTTAGCCACCTATTTGATATAATAATCCAAAACTTAATACTATTTTATCTTTGCTCATTTGTTGCAAAATAAAAATATTAGCGAAGTTACCTAGGACTAGGTAGTTTTGAATTATTCCATTTAGGTGGGGCATTGAATCAATATTGGAAAGTTGATTTATTCTTCTCTCATGTACATTATCAGGGTATATACTTTTATAGGTTTAGCACACCCCTCTCTTATTTATTCCCTATGTATAACTGCTAGAGTTTTAGAAGAATTTAATGAAGAGCAACTGTTTCCCATTTTCACTCTCATAAAGTCAAAATTTGAGGGTTTTAATGTAATGTCCCATAATTACATTTGAAAGAGTTGTCTTTTTTTTTCTTTTTAATTAATTAACCAGAGGCTCTATAAATCATCAAAATAATAAATCAATATCTAGTGACAATAACTAATAATTACATATCTCAAAATATTACATTATATTTATTCTCCTAAAATTAATATACAAAAGCTAGGAGATTAGTACAATTATTATTCTATCACAAACTCTTGACTACCAAAAAATAAGTAAAAAATACAAATAAAATAAAAAAAACCTGAGGATCTCTATCAATCTCACTCCACCTGATCCTATCCCCTTCCCTATCGTAAAATTATTAACATCTACATAATGAGATCAAAAGCCTAACAGTAATCCAAACTCACTAAAACATTCAATGCAAAGACTAAAGAATCAATATGAAATGCTTAGTTCAATATAATCAATAGTATTCAATAGAGTTAATGACAAAATATCATCAATAAAACTCAAAATGATCAATAATAAAAGTAGAAAAATGAATCTAAAAATCAATAACTCGAATAAAATTTAATAAATCAATAACAAATAGTATAAAAATCATTCATAAATCACTAAAGAAATCTATCTTATGTATTCATATATATTTTTTATTTATGTGTTTTAAATACATCCAATACTATCAATGATATTAATGTAGTTGTCAATGTTATCAGTGCTATCAATGGATATATGCATCAATATATGATTTAGGAAGGTAGAACATCCAACTTTAATATGGTATTTTTATCATCTTTTACCCCAACAACTTCCCAGTTGGCCATCAGTCATATCAATTATCACTTATTAAATTAATCAATTATCATAAATAAATAATTAATTATTATTTTTAATTAATCAATTATCATTACAGGTGGCTTCATTAAATTAATAAATAGTCATCACTCTTAACCCATCGGTGTAATTAGTTATCTGTTATAGGCTACAATCGAGCTAACACCACAAATTATCTTTAAAGGAAAGCCCGTTAACCCACCCTCCTATATAGGATATTATATCTTAACAGCCAACCCATCTTATAGTGTTAATAGCTAGCATTTCTTACTTATGTAAATTCCATAATTAAAATGCAATAAGAAAAGGTCAATTCTGTGTAATACAAGAAAATCTATATAATTTTGTGTAGTACAAGAAAATCTATATAATATCCATAACTTCAAAAAATTAGTAGTTTAATTCTATCTGGTAAAATTTAGTGATGTTAATGCCAATGTGTTCACAGTATTCATATATATTATATACAAAAATTTCTATGATAAAAACTCAATAAATTAGATGAAAAAATATTTTTATTAATTTAGGAGAGAAGAAATCAGTCAAACTCAAAATCATTAAAAACTAAAATGATATTTAGGTTACTTGCAATAAATAGAAAAAATTTATGAATAAAATTGTTGAATGAAAATGCCTTAAAAAATCTTCTGTTTCTTCCAGCTCCCTTCTTCGGCAAGGCATAATACTGAAATTTAGTTTTTTTAATTAAAAAAACATTTAAAAAATTAGATTATTATAATCTTCCCACCTTAGAAAAATATCATCCCTGATATTTCCCTTAAGGATTTGGGCACAAAATTAATACAAAAAATTCATAAAATAAAACTTAAATCGAGTTAAAATAAATCACTAATCAAAACTTATCACTCAATCAATTCCTATCATACACTCATACAGTTCATTTAATCACATATCATTCACTTATGCAATTAATTATGGATGCAAATCAATAAACCTTAATCTACCCAATCTACTTGACTCACAATAAATTTCTATAGCTCTAGTAATAATTTAATGTATTATTTCAACAATTGCTCTCATACCAATTGCAATGCCCCAGAATCAAATTTGGAAGAATTATGTATTTTTTTCTTTTTAATTAATCAACTAGAGCTTCTATAAATCATCAAAATGATAAATATATATCCAGTAAAGGAACTAATAATTACATATCTCAAAATATTGCATTATATTCATTCTCCAAAATTAATATACAAAAGCTAAGAAATCAGTACAATTACTATTCTATCAAAAACTCCTAACTAAAAAAATAAGGAAAAAATACAAAAAAATGATGATCCCTATCAATCTCACTCCACCTAGTTTTGGGCCCTTCACTTACCCAAAATCATTAAAATTCACATAATGAGCTCAAAAGCCCAATAGTAATTCAAAACTCACTAGAGCTTTCAACGTAAGGACTAAAGAATCAATACGAAATGTTCAATCTAATATAATCAATAGTAGTGAATGTAGTTAATGACTAAATATTATCAATAAAACTCAAAATAATCAATAATAAAAGTAGAGAATCATTATAATGAATCTAAAAATCAATAACTGGTATAAAATTTAATAAATCAGTAAAATAATGGTACATAAATTATTCATAAATCACTAAAAAAATCTATCTTATTTATTCATATACATCATCTATTTATGCATTATCAATGCATTTAATATCATTAATAATATTAATTTATCTATCAATGCCACCAGTGCTATCAATATATGTATTCATCAATGTTTGATTTAGTAAGGCAGGACATCCAGCTTTAACTTGGTATTTTCAACATCTTTTACCCCAATTATTTCCTAGTTAGTCATTAGTCATATCAATTATCACGTATTTAATTAATCAATTATCATTACAGTTGGCTTCATTAAATTAATAAAGACTTGTCACTCTCTACTTGTCGACATAATTTGTCATCTATTACAGGATACAATTGGGATAATACCATAAACCATCTTTAAAGGAAAACTAGTCGGCACACCCTCGTATGTAGGGTATTATGTTTTAAAAGCCAACCCATTTTATAGTGTTAATAATCGACCTTTCTTGCTTATGCAAATGTCATAATCAAAATACAGTAGGAAATAGTCAATTCTGTTCAATACAAGAAAATCTATGTAATATCCATAACTTTAACTCTACTTGGTAAAATTCAGTGATGTTACTGTCAAAATATTCACACAATTCATATCTATTATATAAAAAAGTTATACAATAAAAACTCAATAAATAAGGAGAAAATATATTTTTGTCTATTTAGGAGAGAAGAAATTTGTCAAACTAAAAAAATTGAAAACTAAAATGAGATTTGGGTTACATACAATGAATAGAAGAATTCTTTGAATAAAATTAATCAATAAAAAAGCATGGAACAACTTTCTCTCTCTTCCTTCTCTCTTCTTTAGTAAGGCATGAAACTGAAATTTAGATTTTTTATTTTAAAAAAAATCAAATTATTACATTTAAAATGATTGATATAGAAGAGAAACTGGACCTAGGGAGACCCATCTGACTAGTTAGCTCAGTAGTATTCAATTGAGTGTCTAGTCCCTAAGATCTTTAGGTGAGCAGGTGGTTGATTTAAAAGAGTAGATAAATATAGTTTTGAATTTTTGTGATGGGAGTAAGTGTTTGCAATCCCATTATGGTGATATGTAAGAAAAACATTACCACTACACTTTTGAGTTTAATGAAGCATTGGTGGGAATGTTTAGAAGGAGCCTATTTATTAAAAATCCAAATTAGCTTCATTTTTCTACCACCCTTATGTATGACCCTTTTGTTTGGCACCCTTTTACTGATGATGATGAGGAGGAGGATAGAGACTCCGAATGATTGTGTTTTCTTTATTTTTCTTGGTTGCTCTAGTTGTGCTTGGAGAGAGAGTGAGAGAGAGAGAGAGAGGGAGAGATATATTGTGGTTATTTGTTCTTTTTATTTTCTTTATTTTACATTTTTATTTTCTTGGAAGAGATCCCCATGGCGATACGATGCTTGTGGAGGGCTATGATAGCTCATGATGTTGTGATGTAGTTATTGGTTCCATTGTAGTTTTGATCGAGCATAGTGCACTAAGCACTATATATTTTAGTTACATAGTTGTATCTTATTGCCTTATAGACATTGTAGCATTTTAAATGAAAAGGCATATTTTTAGTTTCTATTCATTCTATTAATTATTATATTACTTTTTTGTACTTATGTTTTGCAGTTCAATTTGCATTTAAGTAAAATTCTCATAATTGCTTAACTTTTGAAAATATTCTATACATTGCACTTGCACTTTGATTGCTCATTTAGCCAAAATAAAAATAACAATTAAAAAATATTTAAAATTAAGAATAATACTAAACTCTAGGTAATAATTTGGATATTTTTAATTTGAAAATTATAATAATTAATTAAATAAAATCATCTAAGTTATTATCTTGCATTGAACTTAAATTCTATACACTTAAGCATTAACTAATGGTTTTAAGATTGAATAATTAAGTTTAGAGAAAGGGAGTGTGTAGATTAACTTTGAAAATAATTATAAACTTGAATATTAAATTAATGAGAATATTAATATCCTGAGATTAATTTCATTTAGGGTTACTTGAAATATGAAAGCAATCATATATCAAAATCATTATGATGTACTTCAAAAATCAAATATAAAAAATATGAAAACATGAAAATCAAAGGAAAGGAATAAAAGAAAGATGAGTACTTCAAAAATTGGTATCTCATAAAGCTCAATTCCTAAAAGTATTCTAAAAACTTAAGTCAAATAGGAGAATCTAAGTAAACTAATACATATGATGGTCAAATAATAAACTTCTAATTTAACTGAAAGCATAATCAATTTTTAAATGATATATTATTCATATCTAAAATCAGTAGTCAACATTATAATTACACTTGTAGCAGATAAGTTCAACTTGAGCAATAACAAGGATGATTAATTAGGATAATTACTTATGATTTTTCAACTTAAAATTTTATTATTTTAATCATTCAAAAATATATCTAAATGGTGCAGTATTTTCTTATATTTTGGTAATTTTAAATTATAAATTTTTATTTGGGCTAGTAAGCTAATCAATAGGGATTATACCATTGCCTGAGAACAAGTAAACATTTAAGATTAGGGGAATTTATTAAATATAAATTTTATGATATTTTACTATCTTAAATATTGGTAAAGCTATTATTTTTAGTCGTTGTTATACAAAAATATCTTAAGAAAAGGATAAAATTTCATAATTGTTGAACCAGCGCCATAGCATCCACAACACCCTGACGCCAGATTATAACATCGTAGTGTTGGAGCCTCAAAAAAGATATCTATTAATTTTGCATCCTGGTAGAGCTAAGGTTAGCAACACTGCGCTTCATAATGCCACTGCACCAAAAATTAACACCATAGTGCCAAAGTCTCAAGAATTTGAATGTTAAAACACCAAACTATACATCATTGTACCACCACATTACAAATTCAAGCGCCATAGTGCTTAACTTTTTTAGCACCATGGTGGAGTAGTTTTCAAAATGAAGGGCCAAGCCAACGCAGCCAAAAGACATACTGGTTCACCCATTAGACACTCTAGGTCAGTCCAATGATGTAGCAGATCAAGCCTAACAGCACATAGACGCTAGTTTATTCTATAATGCTAGAGCTAACCTATCGAGCACCACAATGCCTTTGTTCATTTCTATACTAATATAAATAGTTTTTTAATTTATTTTTATTGGGGATTCTATTATTTCAAACGGGTTTAGTCATTTCAGTGAGTCCCGACTGCTTAAGTGAAGTGCCACCTTTGAGTAAGGTCTAAGGAGGCAATGGGAAAGAAAGATATGTTATTTAGGGATTATTGGCTTATCTTATTATGAACAAGTAGACTTTTAGAGTAAGGAAGGAATGTGGAGAGTGAACTTGTACTATCCCGGTGATATTTATTTTCACTTAGACTCTTATACATTCTCCTTTATGCAATCAATGAATTTTGTGTTGTTCAATTTTAATTTCATGGCTGTCGAGCACCATAACACCTGAGTTTATTTATGTACTTATATAAATAGCTTTTTAGTTTATTTTAGTTGGGGATTCTATCATTTTAAAGGGGTTCAATAATTTCAGCGAGTCCTAAGTGCTTAAGTGAAGTGGAACCTTAGAGTAAAGTCTGAGGGAGGCCAAGAGAGAGAAAGATACATCATTTGGAGATTATTAACTTATCTTATTATGAAAAAGGAGACATTTTTTAGTAAGGAAAAAGTGTGGAGAGTGAACTTGTAATATTCCTATGATATTTATTTTAACTTAAACTCTTGTACTTTCTCTTTTATGCAATTAATAAATTTTATATTGTTCTATTTTAATTCAATAACTCGCTAATTCTCTTATTTTGGGCAAATGGTGTAAATTCTTTATTACTACTAATGTAGACTCTTGTGCTTTAATGAATTAATGGATGTTTTCAATAGCTCTTGTTCTTAATTTAATCTATATAATGATCATGTGCAGAGTTAAAATATACTGTGATATATTGCCTTGATGAAGGAATTTTGGAATAATTAGGACTATTAAATGAAACTGTTGCATACCCAGATATATGATGTTTAGTGTTCTAGATTCTATAGAGAAATAGTAATTGTAAGAGGGTCATAAATCTTCTTTCAGTTCCTTACAAGCTGGATAGAGATCTAAGGATGTATATGCTCTGATTCACATCCAACTTATAAGAGTCTATTTAGGAAAGCTTTGAAAGTTCATGATAATTAGTACAAAACATTTTATCAATTGGTATCTTATCTTTTCTCTTCCAATTTTCAATTGAGACAAAATGCAAAACCTAGTTTTTGATTGATAGGATAAACATTTTAGCTAGAATAGATTACACTAAAATATTTGCATTATAGCAGAACACTTTCTCGTGGGATCGACACTCTCTCATATCACTTTTATTACTTGATTGATACATTCACTTATGTTATTTCATGAGCTTTTATATCATAGAAAATCTAAGAATATGTCATAGACATCTACCTATCACACACACTTACGCAACCTAGTCCCACGCTCATCAACATTCATTATTTATTTATGGATTTAAGTGTGGTGATTCTTACTTTTTGTTATTAATCATATTAAATTGTATTATAGGTGATGATGAGCATTGATGATATTGAATGCTATTGATTTTATTGATTGAGATGTTCATGCATATTGATTACTTAGACCTTATATTAAAAACCTTAGTGAGATTTTCCCTTCCTTTATCTGTGCCAATAAATAATTTGAAATGCCTCAACTTTTTCAAAATAATTCCAAGTCCAATTACGATGATTTGAAGCACTTCTTTTTCCATTACACTATTTCAAAAATGCAATGACTCGATCATATGGATATGTAAAATACAGGATTTCCAAGTTTTGGGTTTATGCTAGGCTTTGTAAGCTTGTTATATGGTTTTATTGATTTCAGGTCAAGGAAGGGGTTAGGATAGTATGGAGAGAGACTGATTGCGATCTTTAGGTTTTTGTGTTGATTTTGTTCTATTTCTTTTATTCTTTTATAGTTAGAAGCCATTGGTAGGTTAGTGATTATTGGTGATCTCTTGGCTATTATAAATGTGATTTTGGTTAATGAATATGGTGAAATATTTTAAAATATATGATATTTAATTACTTTTTCTAAATATTAAATTATATTAATAATTCATAGATGCTTTGGTAGATGATTAAAAAGATAAAATAGATAATTATTCCTAATATGATTATGTAGCATGATATAAACTTTTCTAAAAAATCCCTAAATATTCAGAATTAATGTATGTGTAGCATACATAAAGTTACACTATGAAAGATTTGCTGGTGTAAGGTTATCCTCCTTTTTCAATTACAAAAATATAAATTTAATTAAAAAATAAAAATTGTCATATTTTTTAAAACTGAGATAGGTCAAATGTCACTTACCTCGATCCAAATAACTTTTAAAATATGCCTGAAAGCAAAAAATGGACAGAAACGGCTTAAAACCTCCTTTCTCGCACTAGAATCCCTCTACACCTCTCTTTTATGTCGATTTCTAAAGAGAAATAATCAGAATGAAATAGTGTATTCATATATTTTAAACATTAAATATTTTTCTTATGTCATTGTGCCCCACTGTGCTTGCCATGGCTCCACCCTATATAACTCACTAGGCCACCAGGCCCATTATGCGGCAACGTGTGAAATTAAATTGCGAAAAAATTGAGAGTTTTGGTGTTGCAGCACTAACAAACCCTCAAGACCTACTTCATAACACATGCATACTCTACCATGCACCAAAACATTCTTAAAACATACAGAAGGGTTCAAATACAAAATTTAATAGCTTACCTTATGCAGATATTGTCAGAACAAGTTGAATTGAATATTGAGTTTTGGATGGTAACCCTGCAAACACACAAGGGGGAGTGAAACTTAATTTTTTAATTTTTTTAAAGATCTTACTGGACGATTTGGATGGTATTGTATGATCTATTCAATCAGATTTAATTAAAACATTTTAATTCATAAAATAAAATTGAAGTAAAAATGAACTAATCGTACTATATGATTTAAATCATATAAGATCATCAGGTAAAATAAAAAAAATCCCTGCAACCATTAAATATTAGGTAATATTTTTTAAATTTTAATTTTTGAACTAATCATCTAGTATGATTATAATCATACAATATAATTGAATTAAAATCTTACTTAATGTAATCCATATGATTAAGTGATCAAATCTAAGGTAGTTAACGCTTAAGATCTACTATATGATTACAATATAATGTATGTCCCACATAAATGATTTTTGGTTGTCCAAGAGTTTATCCTCAATGAATATGATTCAATTGTATTAATCATATTACACATCCCTAAGATCATACTACAAGATCAATAAAAAAATTTTGAGCTAATTGTATAGGCTATCATTTAACATATAATATCGAAAGGGAGAATTGAACTAATCATATTATACGATCTTCAGATTGTATTGCATGAGTAGTGATGACTAAATTATAAATTAGGGTTTTCTTGAAATGTACTATTTAATCACCTCTTATTTTATGAGAGAGATCCTTTGGCAATCAAGGGATATGTGTCTTCTATAAGCAAGGATTTTTAGTAAGGGAGAGAGAGAGAGAGAGGTGTAGTTGTGAGAGGGAGAATTGCCTTGAAGGATCAAGGGAGTGTGAGAGAGAGTCTACACATGATTGCTCCATCTAACATCCATCTTACTCATCCATGAGTCAAAGCTTTACTTAAGGGAAACTCAGAGAAGAACCTCTGTGTTAAAGGGCCATCGACAACTTTGCCTCACCAGTGAAGGTGAAAGGGATTCAGCCACTCCACCGCACCATGAAAGGTTAAAGTGATTCTTGTGAGGGCTCTCCACTTTACTGTGGGGGTAAAAAGAGAGACACTAAAAGGTTTTAGGGCAATACCTGAACAAGACTTCGGGGAGTGGACATAGGTCAAGTTGACCGAACCACTATAAAAATTCTTATATGCTCATTTCTTTATTGTTTTGTTCTTTAATTTTTGTACTCTACTTTCTTGCAACTTTTTTCTACAAATATTAGTTGAGAATTTACATCTTCATGGTATGAAAATTTTGGATTTAGTTTTTGTTCAAAAAGAAAAGAAATAAAAATCTAAAAATCAAAAATAAATATTTTTGGTTATTTTATTATTTATTTTTGCTTTGAAAAATCAACGTTTAAAAATTTTTAGTGGTGAATTTGATTTAAATTTTTTAAAGGGAATTTTTGAAAAGAATTTTTAAAACACTAATTCACCCCACCTCTTGATATGTTGTTCTAGTTCAAGTGGTTTAACAACTATAATATTATCTTTCATCTCATACTAGATCTGTTGTGCATGCACAACCACAAGCACAAATGATATGATATAATACATGCAAAATTAAATTCATAGAATTTGCAAAACCTGAACAAATACACTAAATATAAGATAACACTTACAACTAAACATAAAAGTATATAAGCAAAAAAAATAGGATTAAATATTCTAATGTTTTAAATAATATAGAGATATAATCATAATATACAAATTTTCCTTGATAACAATGTTGAAAACTTGATGGCGAATGTCCTGCAGACTCCCAAGTGTGATGCTAGCTACACAAGTGCACTTGTCGATCTAGTAATAAAGTGAAGAGAAGAGTATCAATCCCATAAGAAAAATTATATCCTACGAATTACCCTAATATTATCTACTTCAGCCAGCAATTTTATCCTACATAATCATGATGAAAGTGGTGTTCTTACACACTACTGCATTTTCTAAAAAGATAAATTAATCAAAATAAAATATAGTTTGAAATTATGATAATTAATGTTGCAATATTTTCCTAGGTAGGCTCTTCAAAGATTTATTGTGAATCAAAGCTTATGCACCCTTAGATCTCTATCAAGCTTGTAAGGGTGTAAAGTAAGGCCTTCGCCTCACAATAGTGATTTTATTTCCATAGAACCTAGAAACCATTTTATCCTATGTCTAGTATGAAAACTTTCTATTTCTATCCTCCTAATTATTCCATCATTCCTCAATTGAGGCAATGAATCACACTTAGTTTTAAGATCAAACATGTCCATCACATGACTTAAATGAAGATTAGGAGGAATTGAAAATGATAATAAAGCATTTCATGTAATAGAAAATACATAAGAAAAACCATGCTTAATTCATATCATAAGCCCAAAACAAAGGTATTAGCTAGCCATAAAAATGATTATACCCTAAATAAATTTAATTACAAGAATCACAAAAAGATGCAAGAATTTAAGGGGAGAAAATATCACCTGAAATAGAATTTACAATCACTTCCAAACACTATATGCTTTCCAAACTCATGTCCCTTAAGCATGATCATTCCATACTCTACACTTGAATTCCCTTACTATTTTTACAATAAACAAATAACCATGCCTCAATACTTTAAAAAGAAAACTATTTATATTAAATGCAAAACTTACTCAGGCGCCACAATGCTCGAATATTTGGTGTCACGATATTACAATAATGAACTACCGCTTCAGCACTCTATATTTTTGCAACACCACGGTGTAAGGCTAAACTAACGTGGTGCCTCAGAATGAACCACTCTAACTCCCTCACCACGATGTTGTAGGCATTTTGGTGTCGTGGCGCTACCACAGGCCTACAGTGTGAAATAAAGATAAGTTCTACGGTGCTCTGGTATGAGAATTAGTGATGCCGTGCTACAAATATCGACGCCTTGGCATTGAATTACTTGAAAAATGACATAATGTTTAACACAATAACATTTCCAAATGCAAAATTGGGGTAATGTTGATGTTGTGGAACTGGAAGATTTAACAATATGGTGATCAATTAAATTGCAAAGTTCTTGAATTCAATGCACTAAGGAATTCCAGAATGGCATTGTAGCATTATTGGTGATGCAACATTATTGGTTGGGGTGCCGCAACTCTAGTGTACCCTTTGATATTTATGACTTTTTCTTGAGATCTAAAACAAATACTTTTACAAGAATTTAAGTACAAAATATTATCCTAATTTCACTTAACAATCCTTCCCTCTCCCAAACCCTGAAAATAGAAATTGAAATATATGTAAGCATACTTAGCTTAGTAGGTCACATTTAAACTGATCTAGATTTTCAAACAATTATTTATTAAGCATTTAATACAATAATAAAAGCTATAAAATAAATCAATATGTAAGGAAGAATAATAATCGTAGTTATTAGAACTTTAAATAGCTGTGCTGGAAAAGTAAAAAAAAATAAGTGCTTTATATCTCAGAGCTACAAATCCCAAACTTACTCCTTATAACTCCAAATGTTCATCACAAGAATAGAACGTGCTTAGAGCACCAGAAAATGTCTTATTGGCACAAGAACAACTTTCTTCTCCCACACCAAAAGTCCTCAAAAATTCTTATTTCAACCAATAATGCATATATTTAATTACATTGCAATAATTAAAGTATAAATAAACTCATTTCAAAATTTTACAAAATGCTATAACAATAGTCAATAAAATCCCTACTAAATAGAAATTCACTATTTAAGGAAATAACCAAAGTACTAGAGATTGTGTAGAACACAGTTTTAAGACTTTAATTATACTATAGTAATATTTTTTTTTTAATTTTGAATTATTTCTAAGCATTTAAAATAACAAACTTTTTAAAATAACTATTATTAGATTTTTTTACAAAATTCTTAAATGTCTAGTACTGATGTCTCTATAACATACAAAAAGTTACATGGTGAAAGTTTTGCTAGTGTAATGTTATCCTCATTTGTCAATTATAAAAATATAAATTTAATCAGAGAAAGCTAGAAATTATTGTATTTTTAAAATTGAGATATGTTAAATGTCACCTACCTCAATGTGGACAACTTTCAAAATTGGGCCAAAAGTAGAAAATGGACCAAACAAGCTTAAAATTTCCTTTCTCTCGCTAGAATCCCTCTATATCTATCTCTAATGTTAGTTTCCCAAGAGAAAAAATAAGAATGAGAGAGTGGAGTCACATATTTTAAATATTAAAATTTTCTTAGCGCTTGCCATGGTGCCACCCTACATGACTTACGATGTCGTCGCACCTGCCATGCACCAAAGTGAAGAATTAAATTACCAAAATCCTGAGAGAACTCGTGTTACAATGCTGATGAACCCAGCGTAGTGATGCCCCATAGAGAAAACTTAATAAACATGAAAATAAACCCCTAGGACCCATTTCATAACATAAGTAGACTCTCACATACACCCAAAAGTTTCCCAAACACGTGCAAAAGGGTTTAAATATAGAAGTTTAATAACTACCTTATTCAAATAAGGTAAAAATATGTTGAACTTATAAATAAATCTGGAGGTTTTACATCACTGCCATTCTTAAACCTACCCACCACTATCAAACCTCAGGCCGATCATTGTTGCTTAACCTTCACTAGACCATCATCATCTAACCACTGTCATCTGACTTACACCAAGCCACTACCATCGAACCTTCTTTCAACTAGGGTCCCTTCAACCACCATGGCTCAACTATGATCCCTCTGACCACCATCACCTAATTATGATCATTCTAGCCTTTGTCGCTCAACTATTGTCCAGCTATGATTCCTCTGACCACCGTCACTCGACTATGGTCTCTATGACCACCATCAATTAATTATGGTTCCTATGGCCTCAGTCACCCAATACTAATTGCTTCGACCTCAAATGCCTAATTTTGGTCCCTTCAACCTCGTTGCTAGTCGACTATGATCCTTATGAACTTATAACCAGACTATAGCCCCCTAACCTCCATCACCCAACTATAATACCTTTAACCTCCATCATCCACCTATTACAATCCCTCCAATCTCCATCGCTCACCAACTATAGTCCTCAGAGCACCATCACCCATCAACTGTGGTCCTCAAACCACCATTGCACGAAATGGTCCCTCTGACTTCCATTACCTGACTATGATCCATTTAATCTCCATTGCATAACTACGATATTTATGACCTCAATCACCCATTTATGATCCATTTAACCACCACCAAATGACTATGGTCCCTCTGACCTCATTCACCTAACTAAAGTCCTTCCAACCACTATTGCCTGAATATAATTTTATCTACCAAATAAATAGGCCTATTCTTCTAAGATTAGCTTTCATGTAATTAGAGTATTCCTCTAAATATAATCATGTAATTTTCTCTATTCTATGAATATTTGGTACATTGTAGCAATGCCTTCCCCCAATGAAGGGCATTATTTGTAATCAATGACAAATACTAGTTATTGATTTCAACTAAGGGAGGCCCCATGATTTTCACCCATTTTTGAGTTTTTCAAATAAAATTTCTAGTGTTTCTTATGATTCTTGCAAGCTAGGGCTTTAAACTTTATATCTCTCTAGCATCATGAATATTTTGGCCCTCAACAATGCATATTAGAGAAATAGATCAGGAAATAACTATCTCATCTCAGACTCCTTCTCCCAAAGTGGCTTCTCTTTTAGTTCTGTATTTCTACTATGCCTTAACCATTGGGATTTGCTTATTTCTTAGCCTTTAAATATCATATCCTAAAGTCCATTCAAGTTCCTCTATATAAATCAAATTTAAATTTATCTCTACTTCATCTATAGATACTCGGTTCCCAAAATTAGATACTAATTTTCTTAGAAATGACACATAGAATGCACTGTGAAAATTAGACATGTGCTCTATTAACTATAAGTTGTAGGAAACATTTTGATACTTTCAATTATTTCAAATGATCTAACATTTCTTAGACATAACTTTTTTTCTTCTCTAAACCTTCTTATGCCCTTAATCGGCTTGATCTTCATATATAATAAATCTCTAATCTAAAATTTCACAGCTTGGTGTTTCTCATCGTAGTATTATTTCTGCTTGTCCTAAATAACTTTTAATCTGTCTCTCATCAACTAGATATTTTTAGTAGCATTATTGACTTAGGCTGGCCCAATCAGACTTCGCTCCCCTACTTTTATCTAAGATACAGAGGTTCTGCATTTTCTACCATATAGAGCTTCATAAGGTGTTATGTTCTTACTTGATTGGAAATTATTATTATATACAAATTTTATCAGAAGAATATGATCTTTCTAGGTTCCAATAAAGTTCAGAACACAAAGTCCATCAATCTATGTATAAAAAGTTGTATTAAAAATATCTTAGTACCTATACCCTGTTGAATGCCTCTACATAACTTAGAGGTAAATCTAACATGTCTATTAAAAATAATCACCCTCAGTACTCCATTTAGTTAGATAATCTTTTATACATAAATATGTGCCAATTTCTCCACCAAATTAGCCTGTCAAATTAGAATAAAGCCCATTGACTTCATCAATTGATCTACTACAACCAAGATTATATTATGCCATTGCCTCGATCCAAGGAATCCTATAACAAAATCTATCATCACTTCTTCTCATTTCTACTTTAAAATAGATAGCAGTTATAAAAGACCTCCCAATCATTGATGTTTAGTGCTAACTAATTGACAAGCTTTGCATTTAGCAACATAATTTATCAAATCCTTCTTTAATCAAAGGCCATTAGAACATACCTTTTAAATTATTATATTTTTTTCTACTCCCAAGATGTATAGTATAACCCAAATAATGCACTTATGTAGAATGTTATGCCTCAGATTTCCTACACTAGGAACTCATAACATGTTTTTGCAAAAGATGACTTGAGAATCAGATAATTATAGAATAGGTTTCTTACTAAACTTGATTTAATTAATTAACTTTGAATGTTTTCATTTGACTTCTGAGCTTCCTGAATCTTTTCTTATAGAGATGGTTTTACATGAATCTCAATCAACAACAGTAATCGTCTCTAACTCCAACTTCTCTATATGCCAAATCAGAAGATCATCAAAGGTAAGCAGAAGACCTGACACTCCAAAATACTTCCTATAAAAAGCATATGCCACTTCATTTGCTTGATTAGGCTAACACTGGATAGTTAGATCATAATTTTAAATAAGCTTACGCGATATCCTTTATCTAAAATTCAAATCCTTTTATATAAATATATACTTCAGACTATAGTGATCATGAAAATCTCACATGTCACTCTATACAAGTAGCACCTCTAGATCTTTAGAGTAAGTATAATAGTAGTATGCTCTAAATCATGTGTCAGATAATTCCTCTTATACGATTTCAATTACCAAGAAGAATATGCTATAACCTTTTGATGCTGCATCAGAATACATCTTAATCCTTTCAGTGAAGCATCACTGAATACTTAAAATCAATTTTTACCTGATATGATAGTCAAAACTGAAGCAGATATACAATAACTCTTCAATCTCTAAAAACATTCCTTATAATTAGATATCTAAATGAAAGCTACTAAATTCTTAGTTAGTCTCATTAGACGTGTAAAGATCTAAGAAAATCCTTTCAAAAATTTCCTATAATAGCCAGCCATACCTAAAACGATGCATACCTTAGATACCTTAGTATGCCTTAGTCAATAAGTAATAGCGTGAAATTTTTAGAGATTTATAAAGATACTTGTACTACTCACCACGTGTCCCATAAATGAAATGCTTGTCAGTAAGAATTTATATTTGAAGAATTTTGTGAACAACGGATGTTGTCTCAATATCTCTAGAATAATCTTAAGATATGCTACATGATCCTCTTCAAAGGTTGAATAAACCAAAACATCATCTTTGAATACGATTACAAACTATTCTAAATATTCTCTAAATATCTTGTTTATCAAATCCATAAAAACTATAAGCGCATTAGTCATCCCAAATGATATGACTAAAAACTCATAATACTCTTATTGAGTTCTGAATGCAGTTTTGCCATATCTTCCTCTCTCACATTCACTTAATAATATCCCAACCTTAGATTAATCATGGAAAACATAGAAGCTCTCACAACCTAATCAAACAAATCATTAATTCTTAGTAGAGGATACTTATTCTTAATTGTTACCTTATTTAGTTCTCTATAGTTGATACACATGCATATAATACCATACTTCTTTTCAATAAACATAACAAGTGCTC
This sequence comes from Dendrobium chrysotoxum, assembly GCA_019925795.1. Lineage (NCBI taxonomy): Eukaryota > Viridiplantae > Streptophyta > Magnoliopsida > Asparagales > Orchidaceae > Dendrobium > Dendrobium chrysotoxum. The sequence goes on from CM034305.1 coordinate 44,681,857, forward strand.
CCCAAAGAGAAATACTAGAAAAAAATGAAATCTTGATCAACAATATCATGAAATAATACCTTTAACTCCTAAAGCTCCTTAGGTACCATCCTATACAGAGCTTTGGATATCAAAATGGTATAAAAAAATTATTAATGCATAACACAATCTTTCTATCAAGTGGCAAACTCACCAACCCCTCAAAAAAAAAGAAACTCTTGCAGTATTGGGACACTCTCCAAAGATCCATAATCCCTTCTCCTATCCCAAACATATGCTAGAAATACCACACAACCTTTTCTCCATAATATATCCACTAATAAAATAGATATCAAACATGATAAGACCCCCATAACGTGCTAAAATAAGCAAGCCTTACTACCCAAAAATAATATGACTCTTCTTCACACAATAAGCTCCAAATCGACTCAACCATTCATCAAACTAAAAAAAATAGGCAAAAATATCAAACAATATCCTTATTTCCTATATGATATCTCTATATTATAGAACCAAACTTTATTTGTTATCATGTCATCCCCAATCGATAAAATAACAAACAAGGAAGAAGGAAATCACATGGAAGGGAAACATAATAAGTCAAAATATCTCTCAAAATTTAATGAATGACTAACTTCATAATCAAATAAAATGTGATAGGGTATATCAGAAATATAAACCATACCTATAACCATATCTGGAGCATCAAAGTATCTCTCATACTGAGTTAAATTATATATATATATATATATATATATATATATATATATATATATATATGCATTAGAGCTGGAGTAACAAATTAACTAGACTCTCTCTGATTGCTCCCGATGGTCTATCGACTATCGAACCTAAACCACTATCTTTGATAAATGATCCCTAGGTAAACACACAAGGAATAATTATCCTCGATCTCATAGTAAATCTCACAGAACTCTCAAATTTGGGGTTAAAACCTCAGTTAAGTCATGTCTGTGAAAAAACTCAGCACCCTATTCCCATTTTTACCACACTAGAAGCACTAAACTGTCATCCTAAAGTACTAACCCAAGTGCCTCTAGCCATAAATCTAGCACACATGTATCCCTCTAATAAAACTTATAGAATTAGAAATACTATCCCCACTAGAAACTAAACTTAATGATCAACCTCTCTTGGAATGTCCAAGCCTGAATATGCTCTTTTTCCAAAAAACATTACTACTAAAAGCCTTATTGCTAAATCTCTTCCTACTAGCAATTTATCAGAGCTAAGTAGTAGATAGATTATTCTCAATCAGAGGGGTCCTCTCTACCAACTTAAAGAAATTAATATTGTGAAAAGGAACTGATGCCTTCCTCAGACTATCTTAGAGCCCTCTGAAAAACCTGTAGTACTTCTCCTTGAGAGTGATAACCTTTTGTGGAGTTTATCTGGCTAAGACAGTGAACTTTGCCTCATACTACAAAATGGATCTACTCCCCTAAACCAATCTTAGTAATGTATCTTATGATTTCTGCTATGTAGGCAAAGGTAAAAACCATGAAGTAAAGACATTAGTAAATTCCTCCCAACTGATTAGAGAATTTATCATTCCATGAAACTTTTCCCTTAACTGGCCCAACCACTTGCACTCAGCCTCTCCATCGAATAAGAACACAGCTAAAGGTATATTCCTCTCTGGAGGACACTACATCCCATCACAAGTCTTTTTTGGCCTCATCAACTATTCCTCTACTACTCTAGGCTCAATTTTGACCTCAAACCTAAGAGATTTCAACCTCACAAAATTTATAAATGTTTATATGTATCATCAAATTTGATAGAAGAGATTATAATATGGGACTTACCCATCAACCATGTTACCGGACTAACAAATTAAAAAATAGAATAAAAATATTAGAATGAGTAGTGTTATACACTGGCACTATCTAATTAATGATGCAATAGGGTCATGCGTGAGCACGTGTTAACTTTTGAATATGCTTATATTTTCTTTGATATGAAATTCCCACTTGATACACAAGTATATATGTTGATCAAGTGATAAAATGATTAAGTGTTGATTCCATAAGGAAGTATTTTATTAGATTGCAATTGAAGTAGTACTATCTACTACAGATGCAAGGTTTATCTTACTCAATGAAAATAAAGGGTTTTTAGTTTCTACCACTTACAAAAAATGTGAAGGATGATGAGATACCCATATATAAAATACATTTTGGACTAATTCTTATAAAGCAAAAATATTTCTCTAATGAGACTCTTAAATTTTGATATAGATCAGTGCATATGTATCCCTAGATTTCTACCAAGCTTATAGGGGTGAAAAGGGAAGTTTATGTCCTTCCTATAATTCTAATGTCTCTATAAAATCTAGAAAGTTTAACATCCTATGTCTAAGCATCCTAGCATTCTATTTCAATACTCTTATTTATTTCAATATTCCTCTTTTGAGGTAATATATCATACTAGATATTAACTACATGCTTAGCAATTATATATATTAAATTAAGAATAAAAGATATTGAAAACATCTATAGTTTCATTTAAGGCATAAGAGTCTATATTAGTACTTATACTATATTCACATTGTTAGCCCAAAACATAGAAATTAGCTAGACATAGATAAATCAGAAAGCAAACACATCTTTATTTCACTCATAGAAGAAAATAGTTGACCTCATTTTTGTATGAGGTCATTAGGATCAATCCAAATCCTAGATCAACTCAGACCCTAGGATCAAATCAGTGTAAAACCAGAAATCCAGACCAAAATCTAAGGTTCAAAGGCCCTATCCTGAAAACCTTTTCTAATAAATTTTCAAACATTTCAAACCCTAGTCCAATGACCCCCAATTTATGATCTATCAATTGTATATTGATTAAGAATATCTCTAGGTTCTACCATCCAAATTTGAGCTCATTCTGAGGCCTCTAGCTTCATAAACTAAATCTATTTTTAATGGCCGTAAAACCTTCAAATATTTATGGCTTATGCCACTAGACCTGTCCCTTAGTGAATTTTAACCTTGAAGCCTTCTCCAAACCCTCTAGCTGCATCCAAATCATTAATCATGATTTTTTGAGCATTAAACTATATTTTGGTGGACCAACTTTGACCCCCAATTGACTAGGGGTCAAAATGACCAAAATGCCCCTAAAGGGCAATTTTGGAGTTTTCTCTAAACTTTAACATATCCTTTTCAAATCAAACCTAAAAAACTCTTCCAATACATCATAATCATCATTAGAAATGCATAGGACTCAAACCCAATCCCTGGTCAAGCCTGGTTGATAAGGTCAACTCAAATGACCAAAATACCCCTTAGGGGTATGAATAGTCATTTTGAATCAAATGATATTATATTTGGATGGAACCACTTCCATTCAACTCCAAATGTCAAAACAAACTTGTTGGACCCAATCCCAGTCCTAGGGTCAACTAGTTGACCAAGTCAACCAGGGTTGACCCAAATGCCCTTTAAGAGTCAAATAGGTCATTTTGACCCAAATGACCTTCCTAGACCTTTGGACAACTTCCAATAAACTCAAAACATCATTTTCAATCTCTTAAGCTCATTCTTAGTTCTTAGGTCAACCTGGTTGACCAGGTCAACCTAGGTTGACCCAATAACCCCTTAAGAGTTAAATGGGTCACTTTAACCCATATGACTAAATCAAACCACCCAGATTCTCAAAATCATTCTAAAGGATGTCCCAATTATGGTTCAAACATATTCAAGTTCATCTAAAGTCAAATCACATTGAACTTTGACTTAGTCAAACTTGGTCAACTTATGATTTTTTTCATTACATAAAGATAATTCGATCCATTTAAACCTTATCAAATATCCAAATTTTATCAAACCTTCAAAAATTAATTTCTTTCATGGTTTAAACATATCCAAACCATGGGTGAGGCAAAACCATATGATTTGACCAAGTCAACTCCCTTGAACTTAGTCAAATCCTACTATATATTTATTAACTTGCTTGCCCACTCAACCCATTCCTTTAAGCCTCATCGAAGTCACTCCAAACCAGCTCATTAAGTCTTCCCTCCATGCCACGTTATCCCATTGACTAGTTTGACCAGTCAAAGTGGTCAAACAAGTCAACTTACAAGCATAGGTGGCTTTTCCACCTTAGCAAGTCAAATTCTCCTAATAACTCCATATCCTTATGCATTTGGGTGGCCGGGAGGGTTAATTGGCAGTAGCCTAGAGCTTATCTCTCTCCTTAATCAAAGATATTAATCATTAGGGGGAGTGAATAATTCTATACTTCACTCAAAGCTTTGTAATTATCTCCAATCATCCTAAATATGTAATTCTAATAGCCTCTAGCCCATGCTAAGGAAAACTCTACTTCACCAGCTATAAATAACGTCCCCCCAGCCATTAGAATGGTTGTTTCAAAGCTTGAGAGCCTAATTTGAGAAAAGAGATTGAGAGAGAAAGGATAATTACTATAGCAGATCCTAAACCAGCCATCAACAACTCTTGCACCCTTGAAGGAAGTTGTAGAGGATTTAAATACCTTTCCAAAAGCCCAAGAACATTAAAATCCATCCACAGGATTGTAAGATATCTCAACTTTTCTCTAAAACTTTGATTTGAACCTACAGAAAATCTGCAATACATGAAGGCTCCAAACTTCAAGTGTTGGAAAATTATGTTGCCATAAATCCGCATTTCAAATTTCATCAAATTTGGATAAGTATTTTTCAAGTTATGGTATTTTGAAATTTCTAGTTCATTTTGAACTAAAAGAGCTCAAATTCGATTTGAGCCATCCGATTGCGCGTTTAGTACGATCGGATGGCTCAAAATCAGCCATGTCACCCCAAACCGGCAGTGCACCTTCTATAGGATTTGAACTCGGTCCATTTTGAACTGTGCGAAGTTGATGTGGCACCATCTGGTGCGTTGGTTCAAACCGTGGCGGATCGGACTGTCGAGCCGACCATTCGGCTTGATTAAGTGGCGCGCCAGCATGTTCCACGTGTCCACCAAGTGTCGAAATGGTGCGGCACCGATGTAATCATTACCTCTGCCATTTTAATGATTAATAACCATTATATATATATATATATATATATATATTAAATGCAATAAACTTCTAAAATTCAAAGAAAATTCAAATTTTCACCAAATTAAGGGTTTTTGGTCTCATTGGAAAGATATTTTCACGTAGTATTTATTAAAATTAAAATTAAATCATTTTGATTACTGTGTAATGAGTTATTTGGGTTTGTTTGAAATCTAAATTTTACAGTTTTCTCATAATCAAGTGGTCAAATTGAGCCCTTTTTTAGCATCTTAGGCTTTCCCTGTGTTTTTCCTAGGTTAAGGGATTGCTGTGAGATAAATTTACAAAGTAATGAGTCTATTTTAAACCCAAAACATTGAAAATTCATAACTTTATAAATTGGTAGAATTAGGTTATCTGATTGCAGTGATGTGCTTGCATAGATCCCTGTGTTAGGTGACCAAAGTTTCAAACCTAGTTTAACATTAGTGACACCTAGGAAAAATAATTAAGGCTAATGTTTAGTTAAATTAGAAAAAAATTAGAAAATTATACATGTTTTTTATTGGAGTGAATTGTTTTGTTCATGAGAATTCTAATTCCAGTTTATGTTTTTAATGATTACAAAAGTTTATTGTTTGTCTAATTTATCTTCTAACATATATCTTTGAGTTTTTTTGTTTATCTGTGTGTACTAAAGTATTTTTCAGGAAATTCACACTCAAGACTGTTGAAGACTTCAAGTTCACTTGTTCACTGTAAATGAAGTCTGTAATTTTCTTTTCTTCTTTTTCTTTAGTCTGAGAGAGTGTGATTGTAAGTTGGATAACTGTGCACACACACAATAGGGGAGTAAAAAGTTTAAATGTTTTTAAACTGTTCGTACAGTACGAATTGATTTCGTACCGTACGACATGAACAATATGTCCTCCAGGGAGAACCCACAAGACAAAAAATTTTTCTAAGGCATGTTCGTACAGTACGAATAACATTTCGTACATGAGTTTTGCTGTACGAACAGCTCAAAATTGGGTTCATCCAGAGGTTCGTACGGGATGAATGAATCGGACGATGCTCACTGATCGATTCGTCTAAGCATTCGTACGGGACGAAGTGTTCAGACGATGCTCACTGATCGATTCGTCCAAGCGTTCGTACGGGATGAAGTGTTCGGACGATGCTCACTATTCGATTCGTCCAAGCGTTCGTACGGGACGAATCGTTGCGACGATGCTCACTGTTCGATTCGTCCAAGCGTTCATACGGGACGAACTATGTGTACGAACGGCTCTGTTGTGTTCGTCTGATGAGTCGTATAAGACGGATTGTTCAATCTTTTGAACTATTCGTACAGTATGATAGACGATCGTACTGGACGATCGGTACGGACTTAACTTGAAAATTCAGTTTTTGGACGGTTTTTCCTGTCCTTAGTATAAAAATGACTCAAAACTGTTTTGAATAGAGATCCTTCTGTGAAAATTCTTTTGGGAAGTGAGAGGAGAGTGATTGGGAGAGTGTTTGAGAGTGAGTTTTGAGAGATCTTTCAAGAGAAAATTGTGAGGAGATTCACAAGGTTATCCAATTGAGAGGATTTCTTTTACTTGTTCTTCAAGCATCTTCCTAGTTCCTTGGAGACTTTTGCAAGAGTATTGTTTGAAAGGATTCCGGTTCTCTGCCGCACTTGGAGAGTGGAAAGGATTTCGGTTCTCTGCTGTACTTGGAGAGTGAAAAGGATGACGGTTCTCTGCCGCACTTGGAGGGTGAAAAGGACGACGGTTCTCTGCCGCACTTGGAGGGTGAAAAGGACGACGGTACTCTGTCGCACCGGGGTTGGTGGAAGAGAGTTTGTAAAGGCTTCTCCGCCTTGCTGTGGGGGCAAAAGGAGAGGCACTTAGTTTTAGTGCAATACCTAGAGAAGGGATCTCTAGGGAGTGGATGTAGGTCGAGTTTGACCGAACCACTATAAATTCTGGTGTTTTCTGTTCTCTATTTATTTTTCTGTATTTCTATTTTCTACAGTTTATTCTCGTTGTGGTTGAATTTCTGTTTCAAAAGAAAGAGTAAAAATTATCTCTGTTCGTACTGTACGAAGGTATATCTTACTGTACGATTAGCTTTTAAATTTTCTAAATTATCAAGAGTAATTTTAAAAAGAAACCAATTCACCCCCCTCTTGGTTAGCCTAAGGGACATTGAGCAATAGGTCTAACAACCTGTTTGCACTATCACGTGGTATCAGAGCCATATTTCAAAATATCTGTTTTAAATACTGTTTGAAATTTCGATCATGGCTAATTTTGGAAATAGAAATACTATGGAAGGATACTCGATCACTAGACCACCGTTATTTGATAATATTCCTTTTGATTTTTGGAAAACTCCCATGTCTACTTTTCTGCAATCACTTGACTATCGTATGTGGATGTTAGTTCAGGATGGTTATACTGAACCAACTAGGATTGTAGAAGGAATAAGAGTTCAAACACCTTTTGCAAATTGGACAGTAGAAGAACGTGAACTAGCGCAACTGAATGCTAAGTGTTTGAATAGTTTCTTTTGTGCTTTAAAATCGAAAGATTACATGCGTGTTTCTACCTGTAAATCAGGAAAGGAAATTTGGGATAGACTTTGTATCACATATGAAGGTACAAATGAAGTGAAACAAACTAGATTGAACATTCTCTTGCACGACTATGAACTTTTTTGCATGAAATAGAATGAATCAATCTCAGACATGTACACTCGCTTTACACATATAGCCACTTCATTACATGCTTTAGGTAGGGAGTTAACTAATGCTGAGAAAGTTAACAAGATATTACGTTGTTTACCTCCTGCATATGATGCAAAGATAACTGTAATAACAGAATCTAAAGATTTGAATGTTTATTCTGTTGACAATCTTCTTGGATCACTAATTGCTTATGAGCAATCGGTGACTCAAAGACATATTGATGCAGGTGAGAAGCGAAAGGAGAAGAACATTGCTTTAAAGGTGGATGACTCTGAAAGTGATCAATCGCTACCTGAGGACGAAGAGGATATTGCCCTGATGACGAGACAATTTAGAAGTTTCCTGAAAAGGAAGCAGAGAAGATGTCAGAATTGGAACAAGGGTAAGTTCCAGAAGAATGTCAAGACTTCAAATGAAGTCATTTGCTATGAGTGCAGAAAGCTAGGTCACATCAAGACATACTGCCCCAATCTCAAAGGAAATCTTAACAAGGAGAAGACCGAGGAGAAACCAAAGGATAGAAGGGGTAAAAAGAGAGTACAACGAGCTTTCTGGGCGGACTCAGCCTCAGACTCATCAGAAACAGCACCAGAAGATGAAGTTACCAATTTGTGCTTAATGGCTGATAATCTCGAGCTTTCAGATGAGGATGAGGTATGTGATTTAAGCTATGAAGAATTATTTGAAGTTTCTGAACGCATACATTCTGTATATAGGAAACTTAAGAAATTGCATGCTAAGTTAAATTTGGATTACATAGAGCTGCAAAAAGATTATGAGATCCTCAGAAAAGATCATGCATTAATTGATAGCAACCACATGACTTTGTTGGATGAGTATGATGATTTAAACAAGCAGTACAATCTTTTAAAATCATTACAAGCTGAACTTGAAAAAGATTTTAAGACTTTTATGGATGAGTCGGATTCTAGAGAGCATAAGTTGAAAATTGATAACTCGATTTTAGAAAGTGTCAATGCATATCTTGAAGTCCAGATTAAAGCACTTAAGGAAAATAAAATACCACCTAAGCTGGAAGATTTTTATGAAATGTACCACAAGAATATTGACTTAAGATCTAAAAAGAAAATTTTTAAGAAGAATAAATTAGTGAATCCCTTTCCAGGGATAAAGTGTTTTACTTATGGTAGGTTAGGACACATTTCCCATACCTGTACTTTGAAGTATAGAACACATTTAGTATGGAGACCTAAGGTGCAGAAACCACAGCATATCACTCATGCATCTGGTTTAAAGTTGTCAAGAGGTGAACCCAAACTTGTTTGGGTTCCCAAGGCTAATGTTTAATCATTTTGCAAAATCGCTCTCACAGAAGACCTCGTGAGAGTATTTGGTACCTAGACAGCGGATGCTCAAAGCATATGACTGGAGATACAAGTCAATTTATATCGCTAGAAGCCAGGAATGGAGGCAAGGTGACACTTGGAGATAATACCACCAAAAGAGTGGTATGTACAGGTATAATTGGAAATTTAGAAAATTTTGTTATTGAGAATGTACTGTTAGTTGAAGGTTTGAAACACAATCTGTTGAGTATTAGTCAATTATGTGACAAGGGCTATCATATTAAGTTTTTACCTATAAGTTGTGTTATTAGTCTAAATGAAACTGTTATTTTAAATGGTGACAGGGTAAATAATGTTTACATGCTAGATTTTAATTCTGTTAAAGCATCTACTGCCTTGTGTTTGAAAACTGTATCTGATGAATCATGGTTGTAGAATAGAAGGCTTTGTCATGCTAGCATGAAAAATCTTAGAAAAATCACTGAAAAATAACTGGTTAGAGGAATACCCAAATTGGATTTTACTAAAGATCATTTGTGTGATGCATGTCAACTAGGAAAATAAGTGAGATCCTCATTCAATTCTATCAAGGAAATTAGAACTAGCAAGCCCCTAGAAATTCTTCACATAGATTTATTTGAACCTGTTAGTACCTTAAGTTTAGGAGGAAAAAGATTTGGGTATGTTATTGTGGATGACTATACTAGATTCACATGGATTAGATTTTTGAATCATAAGAGTGAATCATTTGAGGAGTTCAGAGATTTTGCCACTTGGATTCAGAGAAAACTTGGTTTTGAAATAGTTAGTATCCAAAGCGATCATGGGGGAGAATTTGAAAATAAAATGTTTAATGATTTTTGCAAATCTCTTGGAATTGAACACAACTTCTCAGCACCGAGAACACGTCAACAGAATGGAGTTGTAGAAAGAAAGAACAGGACATTAGTGGAAACTGCTAGGGCCATGTTGGCAGAATATTCACTTCCTAAATATTTTTGGGCTGAAGCAGTTAGTACCGCATGTTATGTATTGAATAGGGTGTACATAAGGTCTAAATTGGATAAGACACCCTATGAACTTCTTAAAGGTAGAAGTCGCAACCTCTCACATCTACATATTTTTGGATGTAAAGTGTTTATTCATAATAATGATAAAACTCTTCTAGGAAAATTTGATCCGAAAGCAGATGAAGGAATCTTTCTAGGATACTCAAGTGTTGAAAAATCCTATAGAGTTTTTAACAAGAAAATATTGGTAGTTGAAGAGACCACACATGTTATTTTTGATGAATCTTATGATAATAAAGGGTCTAAGATGGATGAAGATGAGGTTGAGGTGATAAATGAAAAGCTTGAAAATCAAAAAGTTGAAGATAATGTTGAAAAAGAAGAGGAAAACCAATTTCCTAGAGAATGGAAATTTGTAAGGAGTCATCCAAAAGAATTGATTTTAGGTGAACCAAGTGAAGGAGTTAGGACTAGGCATAGTTTGAGAAAAGAAGTGAATCATTCAGCATTTATTTCAATGATAGAACCCACAAACATAGAACAAGCACTTTTGGATGAATTTTGGATATTGGCCATGCAAGAGGAGTTAAATCAATTCAAGAGAAATGACGTTTGGGAATTAATTGAAAGGCCAAACGATCAAAGTGTAGTTGGGACTAAGTGGGTATTCAAAAATAAGATGAATGGTTCAGGAGTAATTGTTAGAAATAAGGCTAGATTAGTAGCTAAGGGGTATAACCAAGTTGAAGAAATTGATTTTGAGGAGACATTTGCCCCTGTAGCAAGACTTAAAGCAATAAGAGTTTTGTTAGCCTTTGCCTGTTTTAAAGATTTTAAATTATACCAGATGGATGTTAAAAGTGCCTTTCTAAATGGGGTGATAGAAGAGGATGTGTATGTTGAACAACCTCCAGGTTTTGAAAATTCTAAATACCCTAATCATATTTTCAAATTGAAAAAGGCATTATATGGACTAAAACAGGCACCTAGAGCATGGTACGAGAGGTTAAGCACTTTCTTGTTAAATCGATCATTTGTTAAAGGAAGTGTGGACACCACTTTGTTTATGAAAAGATTTGAAAATGAAATACTCATTGTACAAATATATGTGGATGATATCATCTTTGGATCAACTGATAAAGCTTTATGTGATGAATTTTTAAAAATAATGAGTAGTGAATTTGAGATGAGTTTGATGGGTGATTTGACTTATTTTCTTGGCTTTAGCATAAAGCAAAATGAGGAAGGGACTTTTCTTTGTCAATCTAAATATGTTAAGGAAATCCTCAAAAAGTATGAAATGGACAATGCTAAACCAGTCACTACACCCATGAGTTCCTCAGTCCTATTAGATAAGGATCCAAAGGAAAAATCTGTTAATCAAAAGAAGTTTAGAGGAATAATTGGATCTTTACTTTATTTAACTGCTAGCAGACCTGATATTATGTTTAGTGTTTGCTTATGTGCTAGATTTCAAGCAGATCCAAAAGAATCACATTTGACAGCAGTAAAAAGGATCATAAGATATCTTTTGGGAACTCAAAATTTAGGAATTTGGTATCCTAAGAACAGTTCTTCTTTTGATATAATTGGATACTCAGATTCAAATTTTGCAGGCTGTAGGGTGGATAGGAAAAGTACTTCTGGAACATGTCAGTTTATTGGAAATTCATTAATATCTTGGTCCAGTAGAAAACAAAATTCAGTAGCACTTTCTACAGCAGAAGCAGAATACATTGCCTTAGGGAGTTGTGTAGCACAGGTGCTTTGGTTGAAACAACAATTGAGTGACTTAGGATTAGTAGTAGGCACCATTCCAATATTTTGTGACAATACTAGTGCCATTTGCATTTCAAAGAATCCTATTCAACATTCTAGAACCAAGCATATTGACATAAGGCATCATTTCATAAGAGATCATGTAGCAAAAAATGAAATTGAACTACATCATGTGGCTACTAAAGATCAGCTTGCAGATATTTTCACAAAATCCTTAGCCTTTGACACATTTAGCATGTTGAAGACAAGGCTAGGTGTGATAGATCTAAATGCTTGATTAAAATTTTCTGCAAATGTATTTGTATTTGTTTTGTATTTGTTAGTTTGTTTGTTGATTTATTTTCATAATTATGTTTTTGTTTCTTGTTTAATTTTTTATTTTGTTTTTATTTGTTCTGTATTTGAATGGTGAAAGGCTGAAGTTTTTGGAGTGTTGGGGGTTTATAGTTCTATTCGTACTGTACGATATTTCATCGTACTGTACGATTACGTCATCGTACCCACATTTCGTTTGTACAACCGGATAGAAAAATGCGGTTAGGGTCAGTTATTATTGGCGATCGTAGATACGAATACGTCATTCGTCTGTACGATCCATGTGTCGTTTCACGTGAGGGATGAACCTAACCGTCGCCTGAACGACCTTTAATTTTCTGATCGTCCCGGACGAACACGTAATCATCTATACGATCAGGAAGTCAAAAAGCCTGTACGAAAGGACGCCTCGGGACGAGCAGTTTACGAAAAGCCGTTTCATTTTGTCTGTTTTCATTCGTCTCGGACGAATTTTAATTCGTCCCAGACGAATCTAAGATCGTCTTGTACGAATGCTATTCGTACAGTACGATATCAAGGTTTTTCTATATAAAGAAGGGTCACTTTCTTTCATTTCACCATCCTTCTAGAAACCTTTAGAACCTTCTGAGAAAATATCTGGGAGTGGAAAAAGGGCACGAGTGGCTAGACGTCCGGCGTCTAGAAGGGAATGTGATGAAAATTTCCTTAGTGAGGAGAATGAGGAAGCATACCTTAGGTATGCTGCGTCTAAGGTTACTCCTTCCCGAATCCTACTGCAAGAAAACATCCATTTTGCAGTTATGCCTCTCTTTGACTCGACATAGTTTTCTTTCCTATTGACCTTGATTTATGCCTTCAATAAGGACTTGTTTCATATTTTCCTGGCAAACATGACCTTTAACGAGAATCATACTGCCATCTCTTCCTATGTCCTTAAACAAAAGGTTAGAATAACAAAGGAGGATCTAGGAGAATATATTCATCTTAGAACTGAAGGGGTTAGAGCTCATACTTTCTCTACAAGACCTGAAAATGGTTGGTCTGAAATTAACCAAGTTCTTAGAGGTGCAAGCATACCTACTCATGTTGCTCGGGTAGAAATGTTGAATCAAAATGCTAGGATAATTCAACATGTGCTAAGAACTTCAATAATACCTAAAGCAGGCGATCGAGTTAATATGACTCCTCTTCTTTCTGCAACAACATTTCTTATTATGACTGGTCAGCCAATAGATGAAGCTTAATTGATCTTAGATTACATCTATTATCTGTCTGATATTGGGTTGGCTAGTGTGAAGAGGAAGAAAAATATTGCTTTAGGACATGTTGTGTGTTATATCCTAGAGAGAAAGTACAATCTAGTTCATCCTTCTGGTCCTTCAGAGCTCCCACTATACTTCACTGATGCTTCTTTTAGAGCATTATTTGGGAAAGAGGGTACTGCTGACAGCTCAGATGATGAGCCTCATTTTGCTACTGCTCCTTCAGGTGCACCCTCAACTGCACCTGGACCTTCGCAGGATTTCTATCAAAACATGGTCCAACGTTTTGATAGAATGGACCAACGTTTTGATGACATGGAGGCTCATTTAAAGAGGCAGGATGATCAGTTTGAAGCTGTTAACACAAACATTGCAACTCTTAACAGCTATTTCTCCTTGTTCGGTGGTATACCACCTCCTCCACCTCCTGATCAGGGTCCCTCTCAGTACTAGCTTGGATGATTTTGTGTCACTCTATGTTTGTTTTTTTTTTAAGTTGACTATGAGTATCTTGTTGTGAGTTGTTATTTTTATGTAGTTAGCAAGTTCTTTATTTGATATGTGCTTTAAAAGTGTAACTTGCTATGATTGTATGGTGTGAAGTTATTAGTAATGGAATGTTTCAGTGTTTCGGTGTTTATACTTTTTGTGTTAGTAAATGACCTTGTTTCACTTGAATATAGTTAATTAATGATTTAAAATGTTAATTAAGTTCATATTACAATAAAAATAGTATGCATAACTTTAGAACGTCAAATATTTTAGATTTCGTTATGTTGTGATGTGGATTAGAAGATCTTCTTTAAATCTTATTTAGACATATTACTTAGTCAAAAATTATGTATGATTGTTGTTTTAACATTATTCTCACATTCTATGTCTTTGTGTTTTATTATTATATTTGTGACTAAAGAGATAATCTTATTGGAAAGAATCTTCATAAGCAAAGCTTGAAAAGATGCACAAAATGTGCCATATAAGAAAAGATGTGCAATGTCGCCAAATGTAAAAAGACACACAAAGTGTGTCATCAAATCAAAAGATGCGCAATGTCGCCAACTGTCAACAGACACACAAAGTGTGTCCTCAAATCAAAAGATGCGCGAAGTCGCCACATATTCTTTCCTTTAGTTTTTTATTTGTCTCTTTTTCACTAATCAATAATTGTCACTTTAGACCTAGAATTTTTGATAATGTTATCTCTCCTTCTATACAAAAATTGAGACTGCTAAACATGTCTAATACATTACTACTATAGATCGACTTTTCTTGTCCTTAACATACTTTGAAATCTAACATTTTTGAGTCTTTAGTTTTTTGCATCTCATTTCATCTTGTAATTCAACTTCATTTAACATAATTCCATTTCTCAGCTATATTCTAGTGCTCTTTTTTGCTGTTGGCAAAAGGGGGAGAGTTTTATTGTTTGTTTGACTTATGTTCGTATGATTGTATGTGCTTTGTATGTATGTTCGTATGATTGTATGAGCTTTATATGTATGTTTTTGTATGTGCTTGTATGTGCTTGCTTTATTTTTGTTGCTCTACACTCTTTTCTTCCCTTCCCTTGTCTATCCTCAAATATCTTGATTTGTCTTTAAGGGGAGCTTAAGAATAGGATAAGTCAGTTTTAGGGATTTAGGTTACTTTGGGGGAGTGTAGATTTTTTATTTAAAGGGGATATATTGAGTGATTGTTAGAAGATTTTTTTTTGTATATCATCAAACAATAGTTGTTTTGCCATCATCAAAAAGGGGAAGATTATTTTTGATTGGAGTGAATTGTTTTGTTCATGAGAATTCTAATTCCAGTTTATGTTTTTGATGATTACAAAAGTTTATTGTTTGTCTAATTTATCTTCTAACATATATCTTTGAGTTTTTTTGTTTGTCTGTGTGTACTAAAGTATTTTTCAGGAAATTCACACTCAAGACTGTTGAAGACTTCAAGTTCACTTGTTCACTGTAAATGAAGTCTGTAGTTTTCTTTTCTTCTTTTTCTTTAGTCTGAGAGAGTGTAATTGTAAGTTGGATAACTGTGCACACACACAATGGGGGAGTAAAAAGTTTAAATGTTTTTAAACTGTTCGTACAGTACGAATTGATTTCGACATGAACAATATGTCCTCCAGGGAGAACCCATAAGACAAAAATTTTTTCTAAGGCATGTTCGTACAGTACGAATAACATTTCGTACATGAGTTTTGCTGTAAGAACAGCTCAAAATTGGGTTCGTCCAGAGGTTCGTACGGGACGAATGAATCGGACGATGCTCACTGATCGATTTGTCCAAGCGTTCGTACGGGACGAAGTGTTTGGACGATGCTCACTGATCGATTCATCCAAGCGTTCGTACGGGACGAAGTGTTCGGACGATGCTCACTGTTCAATTCGTCCAAGCGTTCGTACGGGACGAATCGTTGCGACAATGCTCACTGTTCGATTCGTCCAAGCGTTCGTACGGGACGAACTATGTGTACGAACGACTCTGTTGTGTTCGTCTGATGAGTCGTACAAGACGGATTGTTCAATCTTTTAAACTATTCGTACAGTACCATGGACGATCGTACTGGACGATCGGCACGGACTTAACTTGAAAATTCAGTTTTTGGACGGTTTTTCCTGTCCTTAGTATAAAAATGACTCAAAACTATTTTGAATAGAGATCCTTCTGCGAAAATTCTTTTGGAAAGTGAGAGGAGAGTGATTGGGAGAGTGTTTGAGAGTGAGTTTTGAGAGATCTTTCAAGAGAAAATTATGAGGAGATTCACAAGGTTATCCAATTGAGAGGATTTCTTTTGTTCTTCAAGCATCTTTCTAGTTCCTTGGAGACTTTTGCAAGAGTATTATTCGAAAGGATTCCAGTTCTCTGCCGCACTTGGAGAGTGGAAAGGATTCCGGTTCTCTGCCGCACTTGGAGAGTGAAAAGGACGACGGTTCTCTGCCGCACTTGGAGGGTGAAAAGGACGACGGTTCTCTGCCGCACCGGGGTTGGTGGAAGAGAGTTTGTAAAGGCTTCTCCGCCTTACTGTGGGGGCAAAAGGAGAGACACTTGATTTTAGTGCAATACCTGGAGAAGGGATCTCTAGGGAGTGGATGTAGGTCGAGTTTGACCGAACCATTATAAATTCTGGTGTTTTCTGTTCTCTATTTATTTTTCTGTATTTTTATTTTCTGCAGTTTATTCTCGTTGTGGTTGAATTTCTGTTTCAAAAGAAAGAGTAAAAATTATCTCTGTTCGTACTGTACGAAGGTATATCGTACTGTACGATTAGCTTTTAAATTTTCCAAATTATCAAGAATAATTTTAAAAAGGAACCAATTCACCCCCCTCTTGGTTAGCCTAAGGGACATTGAGCAATAGATCTAACAACCTGTTTGCACTATCAATACACACACCCAATAGGTGTGAAACTTCAAAACATTAAACTTAGATATTTTACACGTTAGGTCCAAATTTTACAAGATTTGGAGGTCATTAGGTTAGAAAATTAAGAAAGTTAAATTTCAGCCCTTTTAAAGATCTAAAAACTTCAAATAATTATAATAAATTAAATAAAAAAATTACAAATAATATATCAAACTAACCAAAATTTGATCCTCTATTTAGGAAAAATAAAATCCATCACTGAACTTTTAATTTAACTTTAATTTAAATTTTAGTGAAAATTAATAATTAATTAAATAAAATAATTAAAAAATATTAAAAAAATCCAAATAAATTCTAAACACCTGAAAACACTCCCATGGGTCATCCTTGACCTTTAGGAGTGATTTCATGTAATTTAGAATGAGTTTGGATAAAAAACAATCAAAATATTCATAATTAAGTAATTTAAAAAATCAATTAATTAACCAAACTTAAAAAAATCATAACTAATTCTAAGAAAAATCAAATTAATCAAACTTAGTGTCATTCAACTCCATTTGAGCTCTAGTATTTTCTAAAAATAATAAACCAACAAAAATAGGTTAAAACTTCAAAAAATTATAACTTAATGTAAAAATCTCCAAATTGAGAAAACAGAAAGGCATTGTACTCTATATATGTCCTAATATTTATTAAAAATACCAAACCATTAAAAATCACTTAAAATAAAAAAGTCAACTTTTTGGTCAACTCTAATTTAAATTTCAATTTGAACTTAAAAAATTCAAATCCTACAAACTTATAGTCTAATTGCTCATCCTAGGATCTAATATTTAATAAAAATATTAACTTTATAGAAATCAATCATAATCTAAAATTCAAAATTTGACCCCTTAATTTAATGTTTAAAATAATTCAAAAAATTCCAAAAATTTAATAATTAATCAAAATTCTAAAAATTATTAATTTGATTAATAAAATCAATTAACCAATCCTTTAATACACAACAACCACTCCAAAGTGAAACAACGCCATGAACCGATTGATGAAAAATTTAAATTAATCTAATCCTTAAAATCAACGACTAGTCTAATTAATTAAGTTATATTGGTTCTTTAATTTCTAAATAATTAAATCCATTTAATTAATCAACCTTAAAAATGCATTTTAAAATAAACCTCAACACATTAACATTTAAACTTTAACCAAATTTACCCTCCAACCTTCGATAAACCCAAACATTCGACAACTTTAACTAATTACCCGATATAAGACATATTCAAACCACACAACTTACTACTCACACTTAGATTTTTTGCTAGGGCACCACTTCTAAATCTAGGTTAGGTCGGTGTTTTTTTTTAGTTGTAATTGAGTGAAGTGACATTTGATATGGGATATAAATTCTATCTGAAATTTAAAGAGAAGGGTGATATCCCTTAGGAGAGAGTCCCTCTTCATTTGAAGATTCAGATTAGGATACTTTAGTATCCAATGAGAAAAGAAAACACCCCATCGGGGAGGAGTTTCTTTTTACTTGGATATCTGGACCTAATGATCCAAGGAGCCTCGCAGAAGGATGAAGAAGTGAATATCGAGGAGTATTCCATTCTAAAATTCACTTTAGTCTTTGGAGTAAAATTCGGGTTATTGTTAGTGGTACCGAGCCACTTTACTTTTTGTAAATCCTAGGTTATAATATTAAGTGACATTTTCCACATGGACTTTCAATTTGAATATTAATTTAGTTAATTTAATTAATAATTGATGTGTTGATTAAGATATAGGAGTGCATGCTTTTAATAGTTTTTTAATGATTTTGTAGGTCGATCTTTAATTTTTCTTGGAACTCGATCGGAGGCTCATGAGGGATCATTAAAACTTTTTCTACTTTAATTAAATTAAAATTTTTAGGATAATATGGACAATCTAGAAACTCTTAACATTTTTAAGAAGTAAACCCAAGATCGCTGGGAGTTCACATAGCATATTGTTACACTTTCTTTCTATTGTTAAGCACCTCCTCGTCTAAGGATTTAGGTAGACCACCTGGCCTATATGGGTGCTGTTGCGAATCTAGATTCAAGATTATGATTTTGATGATAGCAAACATTTCTGTTTTATTTGAGTGCCTAACCTTTCAGGTTCACAAGATCAATTGCAATTCAAGCCAGGTCAAGATTGAGTCAATCTATATGTATTTCAGGTTCAATATAATTTTTTCACCTTTCTTGAGTCAAGTGTAATATAATGGATCCTTAAGCTAAGTAACCTTGCACACACACACTCAAGGGGAGAGTTTTAATGAGTTAGAGTTTCTATTCAAATTTTATTCATATCATCTTGGACGATACACATATCATCCTCGATGATCCATTGGAAATAAAAACCCTAATTAGGGCAGCCATGTTAAGTCGGTCTGATAAAGCAGATCGTGCTGGATAATACACCCATCATACAGGATGATATACTCAAATCAGAAATTCTTAACCACTAGGCTAAGTTAGGTAAGTTTTTATTTTTAGAACTTTGGTCTAATCGTCCCGTACAATACATGTATCGTCCTGGATGATTCATTATAATCATGCCTAAATTAGTCAGGTGATTAAGAAAAGTAATTAAGATTTGATTGATTTGATCGTATTATCCTGGACGATCGCAAGATCTTCCTGGATGATAAATTAGAAATCCTGACCGTCTAATGCATTTTACCTAGATGACCCAAACTGTCTGCTGGATGATACTACCAATTTTGAATTAATTATACAGGATGATAGCTTTATCATCCTGGATGATCAGTTATTTTGAAATCATCCAGCATAAGTTGTCTTGGATGACCCGAACTGTGTGCAGGATGATATTGGGCATTTTTGAACTAATCATACATGCCAGTATAGATTTCATCCTGGATAATCAAGTCATTTCCTTCATATCGTCTAGACTTTTGTCATGGATGACCTGAACTATCTGCTGGATAATATTCCTGATTTACTCTAATCATCCAGGACGATCGCAGAGTTATCCCGGATGATCTGAACAACCATGTCTTCTAATCATTCAGAGAAACTAGATCGTTCAGGCCAAAAAGGGCTAATTTACACTAATCGTACATGATGATTAAAGGATCATCCTGGATGATCTTTAACGACAAGTTAAAATTTAGGGTAATTTTTAAGCCCTCTTATTTAAGATCTTTTTCTTGTAACTATAGAAATCTTTTGTCGCTGTCCTCACCTGAGAGAGTCTTGAGAGAGAGAGGGAGAGCTTCAAAGAGAGAGAGAATCTTGTGAGGGGGAGTTTATGAGGTGTTCACAAAGGTTATTCCAAGCAAGGATTCGAGGCATTATCTCCAGTTGTCGTCCCTCATCCCTTGGTTCTCTGAAGGAAGGATTATCTACAAGAAGATCGAGGGTTTATGCCTGCTTCAGGAGGAAGTAAAAGGAGTTCAAGTTCTCTACCTCACCAGGTTGGTGAAAAGGAGTTTTGTAAAGGCATCTCCGCCTTGTTGTGGGAGCAGAAGGAGTGTCACTTTCTTTTAGTGTAATACCTGGAGGGGAGGCTCTGGGGAGTGGACGTAGGTCAAGTTAACCGAACCACTATAAAATCTGGTGTGTTTTTTCTGATTATTTTTTGCACTTTACTTCTATGTTGATGATCATGTAATTATAGTAATTATTTGTGTTTTATTAAATATCTATACATCATCACAAAATTATAATTATTTTAAAACATTCAAAAAGATTTTCAAAATTATTTTTACTCACAAATTTTTAAAACTACCAATTCACCCCTCTCTTGGTTAGCCTCGGGCTAGTTTATAAGGGCTTAATATCCCTAACAAACTTTCAAGTGTATCAGAGCGGGACTAATAAAATTAAGTTTTGAAAAACTTTTGAATTTGATCCATGGCTAACTTTGATAATAAAAACACCAATGAAGGGTATTCCATTACTAGACCACCCTTGTTTGATAACATACCTTTTGATTTTTAGAAAACTCGCATGTCCACCTTTTTACAATCAATTGATTATCACATATGGATGCTTATTAAAGATGGTTATGATACACCTTTTAGACTAGTTAATGGTGTTAAAATAGAACTTCATTTTACTTAATCGATGTTTGATGATCATAAGTTAGCACAACTAAATGCGAAATGTTTAAATTATTTTTTCTGTGCTTTAAAATCTGAGGATTACATGCGTGTCTCTACTTGCACGACCGGTAAAAAAATCTTGGATAAATTGTGTATCCCTTATAAGCGCACAACTGAAGTCAAACAGCCTAGGTTGAATATCTTGCTTCACGACTATAAACTCTTTCGCATGAAATCTAGTGAGTTAGTATTTAAAATGTACACTAGGTTCACACAAATCGTCACCTCCCTGTATGCCTTAGGAAGAGAACTCACCAACTATGAAAAAGTTAATAAAATCTTGAGATATTTGCCTTCTTCCTATGATGCCAAGATAACTTTTATCACTGAATCAAAAGATTTGAATAATTATTCTATTGATAACATACTTAGATCACTAATTACTTATAAGCAAGGAGTGAACCAAAGACAGCTTGATGTATGTGAGAAGAAGAAAGAAAAGACAGTGACACTGAAGGCAAATGATACAGATACCGATACTTTCAGGTCTGAAAGCGATGATGTTACCTTAATCACTAGGCAACTCAAAATCTTTCTAAGGAAGAAGCGCAAGAACTTTCAGAAGTGGAACAAAGATAAGAGTAGCAAAAATCCTAAAGGGTCTTCTGATGTGGTTTGTTTTAAATACAGGAAGCCAAGATATATAAAAGTTGATTATCATACACATAAGGCTCACCCAAGTAAGGAGAATGGTGAGGAGAAACCCAAGTTCAGGAAGGACAAGAAACAGATTCAAAAGGCTTTTTAGGCGAATTTTGCATCTGACTCCTCTAAGACTGAAGCTAAAGAGGAGACCATAAACTTATGCTTGATGGTAGATAAAGATCATGGTCAGTCTGACTAAGAAGAGGTACATGAACTGACCTACGATCCATTACTTAAAATTTCTAAGAAAATCCACTCATCATATAGAAAACTTAAAAAAATGCATGCTAGCCTGAAATTGGAACTCCTGAACCTGCAAAAAGAGCATGAAGTTTTACTTAAAGATTATTCCACACTTGATAGAAATTATATGTCATTACTTAATAAATTAAAAAAAGCATTCTGAATTAATTATTGAGCATGATTCTTTGAAAATATCACATGCTGATTTAGAAAAAGCATTTAATGAACTAGACAATATAGTATTAGATTTAGATAATAGTGAGCATGCATTAAAATTTAAAATTACAAGTCTTAAAAAACAAAATGAATTTTTAAGTGTAAAAATTAGTGCATTTGAGAATAACGAAACACCTCCTATATTTGCATAATTTTATAAACCTCCGTCACTTGAAGAATCTCATTCAAAATTATCAAAACATGTATCATTCAAATCTAGGAAGAGGCATTATCATCCCTGTAGATTAGTTAATCCTTTTTCTGGCATTAGATGTTTCTCATGTGGTACATTAGGATATATCTTCCACACCTGTACTGCTCACTATAGTACATATTGGGTGTGGAGGCCCAAATTGTTTAATTTATAGTATAACACACATGCATTACATTCTTCTTTCCATAAGAAGGAACCCAAACTTGTTTAGGTTCCTAAATCTGATGTTTGATAATTTTGTAGGGGTGCTCTCACACAAGATTTTGTGAGAGCATGTGGTACCTAGACAGCAGATGCTCAAGACATATGACTGGAGATACAAATCAATTCATTTCGCTGGAGGCCAGGGCTAGAGGCAAGGTTACTCTTGGAGATAACACCACCAAGAAAGTGGTGAGCACAGGTATAATCAAAAACTCCAAGAATCTTTTGATTGAAAATATTTTACTTGTAGATGGACTGAAACACAACTTGCTCAGTATCAGTCAACTCTGTGATAAAGGGTTCAACATAACGTTCTTGGGGACACTTGCATTATCAGCTTAAATAATAACATTATTTTATAGGGCAAGAGGATCAATAATATCTACATACTTGATTTAAATAACATTGAATGTGCTGCTTTATTTTGCTTAAAAAGTGCTATTGATGAGTCTTGGCTGTGGCATAGGAGGTTATGTCATGCCAGTATGAAAACCCTTAGAAGAGTCACCCAAAAGGACCTAGTTAGAGGAGTCCCCAAGCTTAAGTTTACTAAGGACCACCTGTGTGATGTCTGTCAACTAGGAAAGCAAGTCCAATCCTCTTTCCACTCCATTAAGGATATCAACACCTTTAGACCTTTAGAAGTCCTTCACATGGATCTCTTTCGACCCATTAGCATTGCCAGCTTAGGGGAAAAAGTCTATAGATTTGGGATTATTGATGATAACTTAAGGTTCACTAAGATTAGATTTATGTCATATAAAATTGAGTCATTTGATGAATTTAAAACCATCTCCACTTAGATTCAGAAAAAGTTAGGTTGTGAGATCTTGACCATTCATAGTGATCATGGTGGAGAGTTTGAAAATATGAAATTTAGAACTTTTTGTGAGGAGCAAGGGATTAGCCATAACTTTTTAGCTCCTAGGACCCCTCAGTAGAATGGGGTAGCTAAACAGAAGAATAGGACCTTAGTGGAAGTAGCTAGAGCCATACTTGCTGAGTACTCACTTTCAAAATACTTTTGGTTAGAAGTGGTGAACACAGCCTATTATGTGTTGAATATGGTGAATGCTAGATCCAGACTGAATAAGACACCCTATGAGATCATTAAGGGTAGAACTCCAAACCTGTTCCACCTCTATATCTTTTGCTATAAGGTTTTTATTCTTAACAATAGGAAATCATCTCTAGGAAAATTTAACCCAAAATCTGATGAAGGAGTGTTCTTAGGATATTCATGTATTGGAAAATCATTTAGAGTGTTTAACAAGAGGACATTGGTGGTGGAGGAGACTACTCATGTAGTGTTTGATGAATCTGATCCTAAGGAGTCTAAAGCGAGGAAGAAGAGAAAATAGAAGAGATTACCCAAGGAGTAGAAAATACAAATTTGGAGGAAAGGGTAGATCCTCAAAACACTTTGCCTAGAGATTGGAGATATTCTTCAAGTCATCCTAAAAAATTGATCTTAGGAGACCCTTCTGAAGGTGTTAGAACTAGGCATGGACTTAGGAAGGAAGTAAACTATTCTTCCTTTATATCAATGATTGAACCTACCAACATCAATCAAGCCCTTTCTGATGAATTTTAGATCTTAGCTATGCAAGAAGAACTTAACCAATTTATGAGAAATGATGTTTGGGAGTTAGTAGAAAGACCTAAGAATTAAAGTATAGTGTGAACCAAATGGGTCTTTAAGAATAAAATAAATGATTCTGGTCTGGTGGTCAGGAATAAAGCAAGATTGGTGGCTAAGGGGTACAACCAAATAGAAGAGATTGATTTTGAGGAGACTTTTTCCCCTGTAGCTAGATTGGAAGCCATTAGGGTGCTACTAGCCTTTATCTATTATAAGAGATTTAAGCTTTTTCAATTGGATGTCAAGAGTGCCTTTTTAAATGGGGTAATAAAGGAAGATGTCTTTGTAGAACAACCCCCGGGTTTTGAGAGTTCTCAGTATTTAAATTAGGTTTTCAAATGAAAAAAAGGCCTTATATGGATTGAATCAGGCACCCAGAGCTTGGTATGAGAGGCTTAGCACATTCCTACTAGAAAGAGATTTTATTAAGGGAAGTGTAGACACCACCCTTTTTCTGAGGAAAGTAGGAGATGATTTACTCATTGTTCAAATTTATATTGATGATATACTATTTGAATCTTCTGATCAAAAGTTATGTAATAATTTTTCTAAAACAATGATTAAAGAGTTTGAGATGAGTATGAAGAGAAAATTATCTTACTTTTTGGAGTTTAGCATAAAGCAAATGGATGATGAAATTTTTCTTAATCAATCAAAGCATACTAAGGATATCTTGAAGAAATATAAAATGGATAAAGCTAAGCCAATCAATACTCCCATGAGCTCCAGTGTTCGATTAGATAAGGATTCAAATGAAAAATCTGTGGATCAAAAGAAGTGCAGAGGTATAATTGGATCATTACTTTACTTGACTGCAAGCAGACCTGATATAATATTTAGTGTTTATCTCTGTGCTAGATTCCAAGTTGATCTTAAAGAATCCCACCTAACTGTAGTTAAGAGAATTCTTAGATATCTCTTAGGGTCCCCAAACTTAGCAATTTGGTATCCTAGGCACAACACCACTTTTGAAATTATTAAATATTCTGATTCTGATTTTATAGAGTGTAGGGTGGATAGAAAGAGCACTTCTGAAACTTGTCAATTCATAAGACAGTCCCTAGTCTCATGGTTCAGTAGAAAATAAAAGTCTATTGCACTTTCTACTGCTGAAGCTGAGTGCATTACCTTAGGAAGTTGTGTGGCCCAAGTTCTTTGGTTGAAGCAACAAATCTTGGATTTAGGATTACCTGTTGACACAATTTCAGTTCTATGTGATAACACTAGTGCCATTTGCATTTCTAAGAATCCTATCCAACATTCATGAATTAAACATATTGAAATAAGGCATCACTTCATTAGGGACCATATTACCAAAGGAGACATTAAGCTACATCATGTAGCAATTGAAAACTAACTGGCTGACATCTTTATTAAACCACTGGCTTTTGACTCATTCAACATTTTAAGGTCCAGATTAGGTGTGATTGACATAAATACATAAATCTGATGATCACTGATTTTTTATGTTTCTGTTTTTCAGTTTTTCCTTTTGTTTTTATTTGATTGGATTATCTGTTTTCTTTTTTGTTCTTATTCTCTGATGATTTTCTTTTATCGTGGTTATTTTCCCGATTTGATTATTTCTTTTTATGCACTTTCTTTCTTCTTTTATTAATTTACTATTTATTTTCTTCAGAATCAGATCACTGCTCTCTACTACTGATAAACTGGATTTCTAACTGAGAGTTTTGCCTTATTTTTGTTTGGAAGCTTGTAAGCAGTGATTGACTCCTCTAAAATAGTTAAAGGGAAGAAATATTGATGATTGTTTCTCTTCCTCTAACTCTTTTAATGGTGTATTGTTCATTTTGGATAAAATTCATTTTCAAAATTAAAAACTTAGTTTTTGAACTAGAGATCTATTTTATCTTCTTATAGTAATTTATCTCATATGAATAGTATTTTCAAAGCATTGAATCATGGTTATATTTTTCTTAATCAGGTGATTGCACTTATCATATAAAATATGATTTTTTCTGTGAGTTACTCCTTACTGTAGAGAGTAAGTGTTTTCTTTTCTTATATCTAGAAGGTAAGTTCATAACTGAGATTTTTAGAGATTATGAAAGGAAGCAAGTTTGCAAAAGAAATAAAAAGCGTCACAAAATGGGCCCAAAAATGAAAAGATGTGCAATGAATCCAAATATGGAAAGATACACAAAGTGTATCAAAAAGTTAAAAGATGCACAAAGTGTGCCAAATAAATTGAAAAAGAGATACAAAATGAGCCCACCAAAAGATAAGCTTTCTTCCCTTTCAGATCTTTAAATGTCTTAGAAAAATCCATGCTCCACTTAATACTTTCAAAAACTTGAGATTGAAAACCATGATTTTTTATTCCTTCCTTTCTAATACTATTTTATCATATATTTTTCTAAAACGAGGCTTGAAATGATCTCTTTTCAAATCTAATTTATTTTCTTCTGAATTTGATTTGTGTTTGAAAGGAATTTGAACCTGTAAGGTGTCTGAGGTAGGAGTTACGAAAATTAATTTTCTAATTTTTCTGGATTTCAGCGTCGTCAATTTTCTTCTTAATAGCTTTTGAATTAAAAAATCAAGAAAAATTCTGATTTACTAGAGCAGATTGATTAAAAAAAATTGTTTTTGGTGTTGTTTCTTTGTTTTATTATTTATTTTTCCTTTTTTCTTTGATTTGATTTTAATTTTTTTGTGATTTTTTGGGTCATCTGATCATTCCCCTCCATCCTTCATCTTTTTCATATTTTTTGGTCACATCTTCCTGGATGATCTGCATATTATCTTGTTCAATCTGATCAAATTATTCCCATCATGATCAAATGGCTGATATGCAACAATTATTGATGATTATCTTGGATGATACACCTCATCATCCTGGATGATCCACGTAGCAGTAGTTAGACAATTTAAATTCGGCCCATCCGATTCATTTATTACATATCATCCTTAATGATCCACCTGATCATCTTGGATGATACTTTTCATCAATGATTTTCCAGCTTGACTCCTCGGGACGATCGCTTGTACCTAATCATCCTGGACGATATCTGATCATCCTAGACGATCCAACCACTTTTTTGACCAATCGTCCTGGAGGCAATTATTGCTCCTATCATCCTGGACGATCCTGCGATCGTCCTGGATGATATGGCCATTTTCTATTTAAACAAATGATTTCCACCACGTTTTTACTACACCTTCTTTCTATACTTACTCAATCCTCTTCTTATGGCTGGTGGCAAGAGATCTAGGCATCAGGGTGCTAGTTCCTCCCAGGAGAATGTCGACCCCCGTTTCACTGACGTAGCCGATCAGGCTGCTTTCCAGGGGTATCTTGATGTGGGGATGACTTAATCCAAAATTGTAAATCATGCATTCTCTCATATACGGTATTGGACATTTTTGCTCACACCTCCCTCACTTTTATTCTGACTCTTGCATTTCCATTTAACACTGAGCTTCTCTATGTTTTCTTTACAAATCTTTGCATTGATTCTTCTTATATTGCCAAAACTTTCATAATATTCTCCAACTGTCCATTACTGGTGATAAGCTCCACCTTTTATCATCTGACCCTAACTTTAACAAGACTATTGCCAAGCGCTTTCTTAGGAATACCAATGCCCCATACAACGATAATGCCTACTCTTCCTTATTTAAGAATGCTAGGACAATCCAGCATGTCCTTTACTCCTCTATTATTCCAAAGGCATGGGACCACATCCACATTACCCCTTTGCTCTCCATAATTACTTACTACATCATGGCCAGTCGTGATTTTAATGCTATCGATCTCCTATTTCGCTACATCGAACACCTCACTAGCATTAGGGATCCAAGCCACAGGAGATGTCCCAACCTAGCCTTAGGACACATCATTGCCTATGCTCTTGAAAAAAAATATAATTTGTAATATCTAGTTCCAGTAAATGTCCCTCCTTCCTTCTACTCCAACAACGCCTTCCATATTCTTCACAGTACTCGACTTCATCCAGAGCCAAGCACGGATGTTGAGGGAGAAGAGGAAGAAGCTGCTCATGAACCTGTTGTACCTGCTCCTCTTCATATAGAATCATCGTTAGATCACCTGGTGCACAGGTTTGACCAGTGGGAGGCACGCTTTAACTCCTATATCGTTGCACAGGAGTAGCAGCACGCTGAGGATGTTAACCGATTCAATACCTACATAGCCCAGCAGCAGTACGACCAGGACATGGCCTGGTTTGGAGAACAGTTTGCCACTCTTCACAGTTTGTTTTATCCACCACCTCCTCCTCCATCTGATTAGGATCCCTTTTTTTACTAGTTTGATTATTTTTCTTGTGTTTTAGTGCTATGTTTGTCTTATCTTTTTAGTTTTCTTTGTAATGTTATTCCCTTTTTTGAGATGTCAAAAGGGGGAGTAGTTTATGTTCTGAGTCATTATATATTTTAAATTATCAATGTTTAAATGTTCAATATTTTGTACTATTCTCCTGGCTAATAAAAATTACACTTATTAGCTTTCATGGCTGTGTTGGTTATTTACTGAATTTGGAATTACTAACAAATCTTTGCCATTATCAAAAAGGGAAAGATTGTTGCAAATTTAGATTCAAGAATTATGATTTTGATGATAGCATATATTTCTATTTCTGTTTGAGTGCCTAAACTTTTAGGTTCACAAGATCAATTGCAATTCAAGCCAGCTCAAGATCGAGTCAGTTTATATGTGTTTCAGGTTCAATGTAATTTTTTTACCTTTCTTCAGTCAAGTGTAATGTAATGGATCCCCAAGCTAAATAATTTGCACACACACACTCAGGGGGAGAGTTTTAGTGAGTTAAAATTTCTGTTCAAATTTTATTCATATCATCATGGACGATACACATATCATCCTGGACGATCCATTGAAAATATAAATTTTAATTAGGGCAGCCATGTTAAGTCGGTCTGATTAAGTAGATTGTCTTGGATGATACACCCATCGTACATGACGATATGCTCAAATAAAAAATTCTTAGCCTCCACGTTAAGTTAGGCAAGTTTTTATTTTTAAAACTTTGGTCTAACTATCCCGTATGATGTGTGTATCATCCTAGACGATTTATTACAATCATGTCTAAATTAGTTAGGTGATTAAAGAAAGTAATTAAGATTTGATTAATTCGATCATATAATCCTGGATAATCATAAGAATATCCTGGATGATAAATTAGAAATCCGGACCGTCTAGTGCATTTTACCTAGATGACCTGAACTGTCTGTTGAATGATACTGCCATTTTTTAACTAATCGTACAGGACGATATCTTTATCATCCTGGACGATCAGTTATTTTGAAATCATCCAGCATAAGTTATTCTGGATGACCTAAACTGTGTGCAGGACGATATTGGACATTTTTAAACTAATCGTACAGGCTGATATAGATATCATCCTGGATGATCAAGTCATTTCCTTTATATCATCCAAACTTTTGTCCTGGATGACCTGAACTATCTACTGGACGATATTTTTGATTTACACTAATTGTCCAGAATGATCGCAGAATCATCCTGGATGATCTGAACAACCAATTCTTCTAATCGTCTAGAGAAACCCAATCATACAGGCCAAAAAGGGCTTATTTAAACTAATCATACAGGATGATCTTTGACGACAAGTTAAAATTTAGGGCAATTTTTAAGCCCTCCTATTTAAGATCTTTTTCTTGTAACTGTAGAAATCTTTTGCCGCTGTCCTCACCTGAGAGAGTTTTGAGAGAGAGGGAGAGCTTGGGAGAGAGAGAAAGAGAGAATCTTATGAGAGGGAGTTTATGAGGTGTTCACAAAGGTTACTCCAAACAAGGATTTGAGTCGTAGTCTCCTATCATCGTCCCTTGGTGCTCTGAAGGAAGAATTGTCTGCAAGAAGATCGAGGTTCTCTGCCTGCTTCAGGAGGAAGTGAAATGAGGTAAGGTTCTCTA
Source organism: Dendrobium chrysotoxum (assembly GCA_019925795.1). Classification (NCBI taxonomy): domain Eukaryota; kingdom Viridiplantae; phylum Streptophyta; class Magnoliopsida; order Asparagales; family Orchidaceae; genus Dendrobium; species Dendrobium chrysotoxum. The sequence goes on from CM034305.1 coordinate 44,711,861, forward strand.
CCTGCTTCAGGAGGAAGCAAAAGAAGTTCGGGTTCTTTGCCTCACCGGGTTGGTTAAAAGGAGTTTTGTAAAGGCTTCTCTGCCTTGCTGTGGGAGCAGAAGGAGAGTCACTTTCTTTTAGTACAATACCTGGATGGGAGGCTCCAGGGAGTGGATGTAGGTCAAGTTGACCGAACTACTATAAAATCTGGTATGTTCTTTCTGATTATTTCTATACTTTACTTCTATGTTGATGATCATGTAATTATAGTTATTATTTGTGTTTTGTTAAACAACTGCACATCATCATGAAATTGTAATTGTTTTAAAATATTCAAAAAGATTTTCAAAATTATTTTTGCTTACAAATTTTTAAAACTACAAATTCACCCCCTTTTTGGTTAGCCTTGGGCTAGTTCAAAAAGGCTTAACATCCCTAATGAACTTTTAGATGCATATCTATCAAGAGGAATATATATAATCTTTAGGAATAAATCTATTTTTAAGCCTTTTTAAAATTGCTTCATATTTTTTTTTTAAATAATCATCAAGTCAACTAGCATGCATTGTATTAGAAACAAGTTAAAATGAGTCAAAAATTTAATTGCATTTATTTTAAGTTTTGTATTACCCAACATAAGTCAAGAGACAAGAATAGGATATGCTCTAGATGTTGGTCATAACTCCTTAAACTAAACTTAATCAAACGTCTCTAACACTCTCACATAAAAGATCAGACTCATGATTTTAAAGCATCTAGGTGGTTTAGTTGACTCCCCAATCCAGGCCGGGGTAAGTCCAAATCTGTATTGTATTAGCTAGGTATAGGTTACTGGTTCTTAGTACCCAATTTAGATTTAGGTTCTGAGACAAGCTTAAGCTATAAGACCTCAACCTCTGGGAATATAATCCCAATTTTCTAATAAAATTAATAATCTAAATTAAAAACACTTTCAATCAAAATTCAAGACCAATATTTAGGATAGGCTGGGGCATTTCTAAAGTGATTCAGAATCTTAAAATACATCATAACTTTCTTCCTTTGGCCTCCAAAAAAAAAAAAAGGGCTCACCTTCTCCAATCCTAGTTGAACTTCCAATCCTCACCTCCCTTGATATCAAATTTTGAAATCCTAAAAATAAAGTTTCTACCGCTATCTTAATCGAGAGTATTTGTAAGAAATTTTAGTTTCCTACAATGTAATTAACTACACGGGCTTGCGTTCGTAGGAGATTTAGTAACACAAATAAATTTCTAAAATCAAATTTTCAAAATCTCAATTAATTATCATTAGGAAAATTTAAGTCAAAATCAATGATTATTATCATCATTTTTAAAGGATCAATAATGATTGATATCTTCTTTCCTTAGAAAGATATACCAATTATTATCGTAACTTTGATTGTGAAGTTAATGATATTTCATCCAAATTATCATAATTAAATTCCTAATTGAATGATTATTTTGACCCTTTGGGATCATATATAGTTCGTTCCTGAATTTGACTAAGATTATCAGGATAAACTTTTAATTATGTAAATTGAACACATTAGGGAATGATATTTTTGCCTCTCAAGGTAATATATTCTTCATAATAACTTGTTCAATTTCAAAATTGAAATTTAAGAAATTAAATCACCAAAAGATAATAATCTTTTCAAAAACTCAACACTTTTTAATCAAACAAAAAATGGCGACTCTGTTGGGGACAAATCTCTCTCTCCATCTTTTTAATAAATGTAGAAATTTTATTGCATCGGTAGTTTTGACTACCCTTCTTTTTGTTGGTCCCTCTACCCATTTCTCCCTTGGGTGAATGTGGTCAACATTAATTAAGATATGTCAAAAGAGAGGTGAGCAAAGAAATTCCTTTAAAGTCAAACTTTGACATTTTTCCTCCAAATTTATTATCAGAGCAAAAGAGTCAAGCCAAACTTTTTAAAGCCCTCTTATAGTTGTTGAAAACTTGCATGCTCAAATAAATCTCAAGCATGCTATGTTTCATGATTTATAGAAAATCCCTCAATCCCAAAATTAAAGTTTCAATCCTCTACCAGAATTCTACCTTTCTCAAATCCTAATCGATTTTAATATCTTATCATTACATATAAGATTTTATAGTCCTTATAATTCAGTATGTGTGATAGAATATAGACTCATTATCATAATTCAGTTCATAACTTTGATCATTCCGGCAAAGTTGGTCTTTGACATTTCACCCCTAAATAGTTTATCAACATGAAAGAGTCGAATCGGCTTCTCAAAATCTTTCCCCCCAGAATTTGTAAACTTTTAAGTTGAATGCAAATTCACCATATTGAGTTTTAAAAATAAGGAGAGATGCTACTAGATTTTCAAATCTCCTTTTCAAAATTATTCAACCTCAATCATTATTATCATATGTTTCCTACAAAACTCTTTTGTAGTTTAACATAGGAAATGCAAATTCAATTCTTTCCAAAAATTAATTTCAAATTCCAAATCCTTTATTAAATCTAGGCTTTTACATCTTACCCTTGAATCAATTAGTAGGGATATAGAGTAGAGTTAAAATATCCTGATTTTCTTTCTCAATCTGTAGACCATCATATTGAATGCGAATTTAACATGCTATGTTTCAGAATCAAAGGAAAATCATTCAACTTTTAAAATTCAGACTTCATTTCAAAATCCACTAAAATCAAATCCAGATCATCGTTGCTATATATTTTCTACAGCATTCTCTTGTAGTCAAACATATACAATAAAAATTTAAATTTTCTTCAAAATAAAGTTAACTTCTATATCTTATCATTAAAATAAAGTTATCTCCCCTATACCTACTATAAAATCGATTTCAAAATAAAGTTAACTTCCAGATCATCGTTGATATATATGATAAAATATAAACTTCTTTTCAAATTTTAAATCCAAGATTCCAATTCAAATATTCTCTTTTCAAATCTCAGATAAATCAACCCTCTGAAATGGCCTAAAAGTTGCTTTTCTCTATTGACCGAAACCTTTATATTGAAGAATTGATTAACACTAGTACAATTTAGTTTGGAATGGGATTTAAATCCCTGATGTTGTTTGTCAATGGAAACACAATTGTTGACCTTGCTACTGAAAGTGATAAGGATGCTCCTGAGGTCGAGCTAGCAGTAGGGGCGAGGATTGATGTCCCCCTAATTCTTAAACAGAGGCAGTTATCGCCCCTATACCTATTGTACTCTCTACTTAGGAGGATAAGGGATAGAAACCCATTACTGATACTGAAGTCAGTTCAGTGTTCAAAAAGGGATCTTCTAATACTTGAGCACTCTTCAACAGTAAGAGTGCCAGAAAGAACTATTTGAGAAGGTTGAGGAAGAAGATCATCAAGACAAGGAAGATGGTCGAATAGAAGGCCTTAACTAAAGTTGAACTTGAGGGTGCCGAGGAGCTACTAATACCTACCTCTTCTCCACTCCTAAAAGGGAGTCATTTCCACTCCCTTGCAGCTACTATAGGGGAGGAGTAAGTCACTAGGATAGCTAGCAGTCTACCATGCCTGGTGGATTATAGTGTCAAGAGGACTCTGAAGGAGAAGCAAATTCTAAAAGCTAGGATGTTGAGAAACTTCATCCATAATTGTGCTACCCAAGCTAGCCAAACTAAAGAATAATACATGAGACACCTGAAGTGGGTGATCTCGAATAAACTTGAGAAGGAAGTTTTAAAGAAGAAAAGTCTGAAGCAAGGAACTTAACTCCTCAGCCATTACAGAAAAATAAAAAAATTTATTAAACAACCAATCACATCTGTGTTGGTGGAAGGATATCATTAGGTGCCTCGCCTCCCATCTATAAAGATGGAGGAGATAGTATTATTTGAATCTGGTAAGGGTCTCCCTCTCAGTGGTTGATCGTCGGTTTCCCTTTCAAGACTATCGAAGCTAGCCCCTATGATAATCAAATCAAAAAAGATTGTTGAGGATTTGAGACCAATGGATATTAAGGGCAAGACGCCCATGTTACTAGAAGAACCTTATGTACCCAAGAAGTTGAGCAGATCTGTAGGAATTCATATCAAAGATAGTCCAGTCCAGTTACCAGTTGATGTCCCCTGACTCCCCATTCATGGATGTGAAGATTCTACTCCCGTTAATATTGGAGTTCCCACTCAAGCTCCTTTATCACCAATCAAGGTGGATGTCCCTCAATGTATGGAGGATGTCACCTTCACGATTATCGACTCTGGGACAGTTGGAGGGTTTCAACCTATAGTTCTCCCAGTTCCCCCATCTCAACCTCAAATAGATATCAAACAAATGGTTGAGATGTAGGTAAGGGAGGCCTTAGCTCATTCTCAAGGAATTATGTCTATTCCAAATGGTAGGCCCTACCCTAAAGAATATGACCTAGTTCCGTATCCAAAGGGCTTTGTGACTCCTTCTTTTAAGGTTTTCAGTGGCTTAGAAAACCTGAGATAGTATTTGACCTGCATTAAAATGCAAGGGGGTCAGATGGTCTACTATTTCGCCAATTTATTAGTAGTCTTTCTGGTATTACTTTTGAGTGGTATGCAGATCTACCAAATGATTCAGTGAAAACATTCACAGAGCTCAAGGGTCTATTCTTAAAGAGATTCTCAATAACTCAATAGAGAGTTACTATTAGTGATCTCATAGTTGAGAAATAAAAATCTAGAGAGTCTCTAATCGACTACATCTTGAGATGTCAAAATCTCTCGATAAAGTGTAAACCTCAACTACAAGAACAACATATAGTGAAAATTCTTATAAAGAATATCCATGGGCCTATTATTTTTCTGTTGAAGGGGTTTACTATTAAAACTTTTAAAAAATTTCTTAATAAAGCTAATAATCTACTAGAAGAGGCTTCCAAAATGTCATTCCTAAAAGATGCTTCAGAGGAGAAGAAAACTAATAAGCCGGTGAAATCATTTGAAAAGAGAGCTTCTATGGCGTCTGTAATTGATAAAGGGAAGAAATCGGCTTGTCCATAATCCAGTGGTCCTCCACCCCAACAAATCCAAAAACCTCAACTATTTCAAGTAACCCCTTAGTCCACCAGGAAGCCTTGCTCAATTTCTTTGAAAGAGAGATTGGCTCATCCTTATCCATTTAAAAAGGAGTCAGTAAGAAAAAATTTTAAGAGTCTTTTTAAGAAACCAGATTTTCGATTGCAAGAGGCCAAGAAGCTGGAAGAGGTAAATAAAAAAGATGATCTAATTTTTTCCCCTATTACCACATGTTGGGCCATACAATCGAAGAATGCTTTGTCTTTAAAGACTGTCTTGAAAAGAACTTTTGTCAAGGCAATATCATAATTCCAAAGGAGTACCTTGTAGATCTGGATTAAAGATCTGTTAAGTCTATCTCAGGTAAAAACTCTAATATTTCTTTCTCAATTGAAGATAGTTAGGATATAGCACTATCCCGGGCATTTAAAAAGTTGATTAATAAATCTTTTCATCTTTCTCAACAGTTACTGATGAGAGTCGGGGGCCCGATCTGGGAGGCTGACCTAGAGGCTTCGCAAGAGGACATTGGGATAGTTTCCTCTCTAGCAGTTTTAAGAATTACTGTAAATAAGAAAAATAAAAAGAATGACACTTTTATAGAGAGGAAATCTTGTGATGAGAGATGTGTAAGGGACAATAAAATTTTACTTTTTCTACCTAATAATTTTGATGCCAAAGTTGAAACACTTGAATGTTTATTCTATTGATAATTTGCTTAGCTCACTCATTTCCTACGAACAAAGTGTGAGTTAAAAACTTTTGTATGCAGGTGATAACAAAATAAAGAAGACTATAACACTAAAGGCCAAATACAGAGATAAATATGGCTTAGGAGATGATGGGAGAGAGGAGATAGCATTAATAATAAGCCAATTCAAAAGTTTCCTGAAGCGCAAGCACACGAGTCAACTAAATTAGAGCAAAGGTAAAAATGATAAATTTTCTTCTGATATTATTTGTTTTGGGTGCAAGAAACTTAGACATCTAAAATCTAAATGCCCCAATTTTAAGAGTCACCCAGTGAAGGAAAAGGGTGAGGATAAACCAAATGCAAAAAGGGGAAATGAAAAAAATCAAAAAATCTCATGGGCATACTTAGCCACTGAGTCATCAGAATTGAAGCAAGAAGAGGAGGTAATGAGCCAATGCTTAATGGCCAAGGATTCAATTGTTAACTCCGATCAAATATAAATATGTTAAGGTTTGTTTATGTATTTGTTTATCTATTTTGTTTATTTTTTTATAATTACATTTTATGCATAATTAAATATTTTAATTTCTTTTTGCATGTTTTTATTTTTTATCCTTCTATATTATGTGTTTTAGTTGTTTTCCTACCTTTCTTTAAAGCTTTTTTTCATGCATGTAGTTTAATTTCTTTATTGTGTTGTCTCTCCCTTTTTGTGATGTCAAAAGGGGGAGTAGATATTTGATTATATTTGTTCATCTGTTCTTTAGTTCAAATTTATTTTTCCTCAAATTATATATATATATATATATATTCTCCTATTTTTAATATAATTTTTTTAGTGAGGGGGAGATTAGGAGAAAATTATATTAGTTTGTAAATTTAATCAATAATATTTGTAATCATAAAAAGTATGAAAATTTTTCAAACTCAAACTCCCAAGTTTATGATTTTGATGATAACAAAAAAATTATCACCTACGAGGATGATAATTCTCCTCGACCATCTTTTGCATACTCAAGTGCAACGTGTAAAAATCATGATGTCAAGTCTAGCACATAAGGATTTGATTTTATAACAAAGATATTTAAGAGGGGTCAAATTTATAAAGCAATGCAATAAGACATGAACATAATCTATTAAATTGTGATAAAATATTTTTTTAATAAAATTAATTTTAATAATATTTTAATTAATTAAATTTATATTATTTTCTATAATTATTTATATGGTATAAATTGATAAACTTATTTGATATTATCATTAAATGTAGTGATCAATCTATTCATTAAAAACTATATCATATATCATAAAGATTGCATACAGATGATGATCATACTAAAAATTAACAAGTATGATTCACTATTAATAATCTAGTTCTAAAAATGGTCGTTAAACTAGTCGTTGAAGTGTAATGTGCAATTAGTGAAATAATGAAATCATGAACGATGGGACAGGTGACTATTTTTTAGATCATTTCTCTATTTCATTAGGATTTATTAATACATTTACTTTAATTTAAAATTATCTTCAATTTAAATTATATTATTTTCAAACCTATCCTTTGGCACAAATATTGATGGTGGGTTACTGATGTCTACCACTTGATTGGCATCCAATGTTTGTTTACAATATAACAGTCATATTTAAGATGTAATATCAATTTAATTAGCATAAAGAATAATTAGGGTCCTCTTAAACACCTTAGATTCATTTCAGGCATGAATTAATGATCAAACCTATTCTTTACGGGGCTCTAATCTAGCCGCACAGAAGCTTCATCAAAGCATAACCCACTTATGGGGCTCTCGAGTCGTACATCCTGACAATATAATAAATAAAAACTCAAATAAAATTAAAAAAAATTAAGTTAATATGATTTTTTTTAAACTAGGGCACGGACACAATATTAGAACCGGCCAACCATCTATACATGGCAAGATACTAGCTCATTGAGTGTCCAAAGTTCGCACATGCATTGGAGGTTGTTGGTGTCATAAGCATGCAACATATGCATTTTATACATTTGGGTCGTCATCTACTAACTGCTCTCATCGAGCGCTATCCCCCCCCCCCCCCCCCCCCAAAAAAAAAGACCTCTCATCTCCTTATGGTAAACATGACAGTTACTCCCCAAAATGTTGGGATCATTCTCAACGTATAGATCAATGAGAAAGTGTTAATTGGACATAATTTTATTAGTACAAGTTTACACTAGGCGAGTTAGCTAGAGTGTGTGAATCTCTAAAAGGATGGGGATTATAATGCAAAAGGTGTAATCACACTATCCTGTAATACAAAATGGTCACGGACCTTTACACTCTGCACAAGTAGACTACTAAAAAATTAGACTTTCGCAGCACTTTTTAGGACCTACTACAGCGGTTTAAACACCTACGAATTTATTTACAACGATTTAAGAATCGCTACAAATCTGCGGTATCTGTGTTCGCTGGAAAGGCTTTAGCAGCTGTTTTATAAGTGCTGCTGTAGGAAGGCTTTAGCAGTACTTTTAGTAGGTGTTAAAACCACTGCTAAAGAGTAGAATTGATTAAAAAAAATATGATGACAAATTTTATGATCAAATTACAAATAACAATAAAATATTATACAAATATAAATTAAGTAAATGTTAACAACATATAAATCTACAAAAAATTGCAATTTAGAAAATTTTTCATACTTGTTAGATATACATGATACTAGCAAATGGAAGAAAAATTGCAAAAAATTGCCCTCTCAGCAAATGGAAGGTTCGGCATCACATTCATGAGATGACAAAATGAAAAAGGGAGATCAAGTGTGATCAACAAAACTAGCATGTTGATCACCAATAAGATATATATAGGTGCACATTCCGACATCAAAAAATTCCACTTAGTTCTTTAGCTCTGAACGAATGAACACAGTAAAGATGACACAATAAAGCAACCACAGGCATCAAAAACTATGGTGGTCATAATGAAGAACATAGCTTTTCAACAAGAGCAAAAAATATGAGGAAATAAGTATGAAAGAAGAACACTAAAATCTTAAAAGCTCACCTACAAGTTAAACAATTAAAAATAAGCATATTACAAAGTAAGAAAAGCAAAATTACTTCGGGTATCTCATTGACAGCAGACGAGGAGGCTCGACAACTCTTCGTTGACGATCCGTTGACCGTAGCTGAACACAACTCCAAGAACTCCTTTTGCTGAAATAAACCATCACCTGAAATCAAATCTCAGGATACAGGATTCAAAATAGCAGGGCAAAAAAATCTTCATTTTATTATTATCTAAAAATTACCTCATTACAAACAATAGTTGTGTGAGGCCGAATCTTGTAAAACTAACAAACAAATCAACAACCATATTTCGTTGGCAGAAGAATCTCTTTCATTTTTTTTCGCAGAAGATATCCTATAGTTTGTGATACCTTACAGATTTTATCTCTTCCATTTGTTTGGCCTCAATGCTAGCTAGTGACATCAACTGAATAGCATGCCTGAATAAGCAATATATGATAATTTGCTTATTTATAAGAAAAGGAGATGCAGGAGATAGTTGTCTAAGGCTATTCTAGATTTTGAGATTTTCAATGAAGATCTAGAATGTGATTTAGATTTAGATGTAACAAATGAAATAAAAATAAACTTTGACAAGAAACAAACTATTTAAATGGGATGTGTTTGTTTGGCAGGAATTAATAATGAGTTCAACAAATTTATACAGCTTTTGCCTCTTAATGCAACTCCCCTTTCCCATAGAGAAAGATTGCAAGCTTCACTTTCATGCATTAAAATTGTAATGAAATTAGAGACCCTCAAACCATAAAGAACAAATTTAATAGCTAACTATCATAACTAATTTGTTCACAACACAAACCTTGCCTCCCCTCAAACGTCTGGCAAACACATAGCTTCATATAGTCCTCAAACACAAACTTTGAATAAGTTTCCTTTTTCTTCTCCTCTGCTTCTTTCTCTACCAGCCTGGTTTTAAATCATACTATAGTCAAATCTCACCAAAATGAAGAAATTAAGCTTTGTCAAGATTAAAAAAAACTATGAAACAGTAATTAAAATATGGCCTATATGGAAAATAAATGTCAAGGTAAAACATGTAAAGCAGGCCCAATAATTACATTAAGGAAAATAATTCTCAACTATGGAGAAGAAATTCATCAAAGTTTGATTACATTTCATAAAGGCAAACATGCAGGTACATAATCTAACCAGGTTGTAAAAGCATGAAGACATAATTCATCAAGTGTGAAGATAATTAGTTGTCATCATCAAGTGTTGGCAAGAATATGATTATCATTCAATATTAAATTTAAAAGGCTAACAACATAGCTGCAACATCTGTAGCATTGAGAAAGCTACTTGCCTGTTTAGATAGGAAAAGACGTTAATGATTCTTGTAAGTTGCATGCTCCACTTGAGGATCCCAGCTTTTCATTTAAAATCAATATGGAGAATAAGAATAGTGAAGGGAGATGGTATATGAAAGCAAGAATCAGTAAAAACTAAATAAACTAACTGGCTGAGACAAAAAGCTTTAGGTAACTAATTATGCATGCTCCTAATTTTACCAACACTACCAAGCTACTTGCCTGTTCAGATAGGTAACTTTTCATCAACAATTCATTCATAATTTTAGTACCCATATCATGTGAATTTCAAACTATCTCAACATAGGATAATTTAACTAGTGGTAAGTTTTGCTGAGTTGGAAGAAAAACAGCTGCACAATCAAGAATTTATTTTTCACAGCAACAATCAATAACTCTATTAACTCAGAAATTTATCACAACACTTGCTATTGACCCCGTTCCCACAAAAGATCACATTACTATTCAAGCATCAATCACACCACTTAAACAAGGTTGCTCGTGATTATGAAAATGACTTTGTTATCAAGGATTTAATCATACTCTCACAAACCTCACCAGCTTTGTTATCAACAATATCTCCAAACTTCTCAACACAAAGAGGAATAAGAAATTTGAACCGGCCTTCCAAGCCATATCTCCCAATCCATAAAGAAGAATGTTCATTATCAACCGCATTGGAAATCCAATGAAGCATCAACTACAATTACACCAAACAACCAATGCACATAAGAATCCACAATGATTTTCATGCTCGACAAACAAAAGGAGCTTTTGAAGGGGCTTTTGCACAAATACCTGGAGTGCAGTTTGCTGAGTTGAAGATATCATTAATAGCATCATCTGATGGAGATACGCACCTACAATCAAGATCAGAACAAAAAATAGAATCCTTAGAATCATTTAACTAATGGATTATGAACATATTGGATGAACTATTTTTTGCTTAAACAAAGCCATGTGCAATTAGTGCATATGCATACTATTAGTAATTATAAAAAATAGTATGTACCCAATCGATGAACTGATAAACATCAACAAGGTATATGAATGCCTATAATAAATAATTTTCATCAATAAAACTCCTTTTTCCTAAGGAAAAATGAAAATGTAAATGTAGAAATTATGAGTATTCAAGGAGGCAATAAGATATAGAAAGAAACAAGCACAAGTGTCAACTAAATGAGAGAGAGAAGCTCCCGGTTTTTAGAGAGAGAAATTTTCAAACTTTGGTTTCTTCCAATTTGGCGGGTTTTTCGCTAATGCCGGCTGATCGTCCGGCGATCATCTCCGGCAGCATCAAGGTGGCTGTCCCACCTAAATGTGATTCTCGATCGCTCATGGATCGAGATTTTCCTCCATTAAATGCTCCGTTGGTTATTAAAGAACCAACATTGGTAACACCGAAATCTCCAATATTTGTGGCTGGCAAAGGCAAGCAGAATGCAAATTGTGTGGGAACGAAAACTCCGAGATCTGTGGATCAAACCAGATCAAACGATTTTGAAGCTTCATCTTCATCTGGTATGAAACTGTTTGTTAATAGGTTTGGCAATGTTATTGCTAAATCAGTGCCGGCACCTGAGGGAGTTGATGCGAACATCTGATCATGAAGATTATCAAAAGAGGAGACGACGATCGACGGCCGAGATCATCCCACCTTATCTTAATTTGTTATTTGTAATTTTTATTTTTATTATGAGTTTTTTATTTTTACCCTTACTTAAGGGAGTTGTCTTATGTAAGCCCAAGGGGCAATGTTGTCTTTTTTTGTTTCTTCTATCTTTAGGCCTATATATAGAGGCCCTTGCTCTTGTATGAGGGATGATGGCTTATTAATGAAATTTTAGAATTCTTTGCTTGATCTCTTAGTGAGTTAATTGGAGCCTTTGTCCGGATCTCTGTGTGAGTTCTGGAGAGGAGAGGTCCTATGGGAGGACAACCTTGTTTCCACCAGCCGCAGGATGGGTCCGGGCTCGTGGAGTGAAGTCCCTTGGTGAAGGGCATCGTATCACCCGTCAGTCTTCGGAAGAGTTCAAGGCTCGCAGTTCTATCTTTTATTTTTGTTTCGTTCTTCTTGTTTTCCTTTCTTTTCCTACGCATCACCTACTTCAATTCCTCCACCTTCGGCCAACCCCACCTCCTCCCCATCCAGCCCCGAGCCGCTGCTTCCACAAAACCGGCCTCCTCTTCTTCTTCCCACCCACGGCCTAAGCTCCACCTCCAGCATCCCCGCCAACCTCCCTAGCTGCCGGCCTCACCTAGCCGCCGACCTCACCTAACCGCCGGCCACCACCATTCCCCTTGGCTCCACAAATCTCCCTTTACATTCAAAACCCTTTCCTATTTTAGCCCTTCTAATTTAGTAACAAATTTAAATTTAAAATTCAAATTAATTTGAATTTGAATTTATTTCCTAAATTAGAATTTTTATTTGAGGAAAGTATTTGAATTAGGTCCAATTAAATATTTAATTGGATGTGATTTAAATATTTCTCCCAAATTTGAGGCTCCAATCAAAACCCTTTTAAATTCTCTTTCCATATTCTCTCCTCCCCCTCTTAATTGCTGGCCCCTCCCCTTTCCATATTCCCTCCCCAATTAATTCCCCTCTATATTAATTATCTCCTCCCTAATTAATGGCTCTAATTAAAGAGATAATTAATCCAACTCCTTCATCCCTTCCCTTCTAATTTGAATTTCAAATTCAAATTCCTTAAATATAGGAAATCTGAATTTTGAATTTCAGATTTTAATTTTTTATCCCCCCCCCCCCTTTTTCATTTCACATTAGTTTGGTATCAGAGCATGGTTGCCCGGGGTGCGGACTCGACGAAGTCGAGCTCTTTTCCACTCCGGAAGAATAATGCGGACATCCGATCATGAAGATTATCAAAAGAGGAGACGACGATCGACGACCGAGATCCTTTCACCTTATCTTAATTTGTTATTTGTAATTTTTATTTCTATTATGAGTTTTTCATTTTTACCCTTACTTAAGGGAGTTGTCTTATGTAAGCCCAAGGGGTAATGTTGTCTTTTTTTGTTTCTTTTATCTTTAGGCCTACATATAGAGGCCCTTGCTCTTATATGAGGGATGATGGATTATAAATGAAATTTTAGATTTCTTTGCTTGATCTCTTAGTGAGTTCATTGGAGCCTTTGTCCGGATCTCTGTGTGAGTTCTAGAGAGGAGAAGTCCTATGGGAGGACAACCTTGTTTCCACCAGCCGCAGGATGGGTCCGGGCTCGTGGAGTGAAGTCCCTCGGTGAAGGGCATCATATCACCCGTCAATCTTCGGAAGAGTCAAGGCTTGCGGTTCTATCTTTTATTTTTGTTTTGTTGTGCTTGTTTTCCTTTATTTTCCTATGCATCACCTCCTTCAATTCCTCAACCTTCAGCCAACCCCACCTCCTCCCCATCCAGCCCTGAGCCACCGCTTCCACAAAACCGGCCTCCTCTTCTTCTTCCCACCCACGGCCTTAGCTCCACCTCCAGCATCCCCGCCAACCTCCCTAGCCGCCGACCTCACCTAACCGCCGGCCACCACCTTTCCTCTTGGCTCCACAAATCTCCCTTTACATTCAAAACCCTTTCCTATTTTAGCCCTTCTAATTTAGTAACAAATTTAAATTTAAAATTCAAATTAATTTGAATTTGAATTTGTTTCCTAAATTAGAATTTTTATTTTAGGAAAGTATTTGAATTAAGTCCAATTAAATATTTAATTGGATGTGATTTAAATATTTCTCCCTAATTTGAGGTTCCAATCAAAGCCTTTTTAAATTCTCTTTCCATATTCTCTCCTCCCCCTCTTAATGGTCGGCCCCTCCCCTATCCATATTCCCTCCCCAATTAATTCCCCTCTATATTAATTATCTCCTCCCTAATTAATGGCTCTAATTAAAGAGATAATTAATCCAACTCTTCCCTCCCTTCCCTTCTAATTTGAATTTCAAAGTCAAATTCCTTAAATATAGGAAATCTGAATTTTGAATTTCAGATTTTAATTTTTTATCCCCCCCCCCCCCCTTTTTCATTTCACATTAGTTTGGTATCAGAGCATGGTTGCCCGGGGTGCGGACTCGACGAAGTCGAGCTCTTTTCCACCCCGGAAGAATGATGCGGACATCCGATCATGAAGATTATCAAAAGAGGAGACGACGATCGACGACCGAGATCCTTTCACCTTATCTTAATTTGTTATTTGTAATTTTTATTTCTATTATGAGTTTTTCATTTTTACCCTTACTTAAGGGAGTTGTCTTATGTAAGCCCAAGGGGTAATGTTGTCTTTTTTTGTTTCTTTTATCTTTAGGCCTATATATAGAGGTCCTTGCTCTTATATGAGGGATGATGGATTATTAATGAAATTTTAGATTTCTTTGCTTGATCTCTTAGTGAGTTCATTGGAGCCTTTGTCCGAATCTCTGTGTTAGTTCTAGATAGGAGAAGTCCTATGGGAGGACAACCTTGTTTCCACCAGCCGCATGATGGGTCCGGGCTCGTGGAGTGAAGTCCCTCAGTGAAGGGCATCATATCACCCGCAATCCTCGGAAGAGTCCAAGGCTTGCGGTTCTATCTTTTATTTTTGTTTTGTTGTGCTTGTTTTCCTTTATTTTCCTACGCATCACCTCCTTCAATTCCTCAACATTCGGCCAACCCCACCTCCTCCCCATCCAGCCCCGAGCCGCCGCTTCCACAAAACCGGCCTCCTCTTCTTCTTCCCACCCACGGCCTTAGCTCCACCTCCAGCATCCCCGCCAACCTCCCTAGCCGCCGGCCTCACCTAACCGCCGGCCACCTCCTTTCCCCTTGGCTCCCCAAATCTCCCTTTACATTCAAAACCCTTTCCTATTTTAGCCCTTCTAATTTAGTAACAAATTTAAATTTAAAATTCAAATTAATTTAAATTTGAATTTGTTTCCTAAATTAGGATTCTTATTTTAGGAAAGTATTTGAATTAGGTCCAATTAAATATTTAATTGGATGTGATTTAAATATTTTTCCATAATTTGAGGTTCCAATCAAAGCCCTTTTAAATTCTCTTTTCATAATCTCTCCTCCCCCTCTTAATGGCCGGCCCCTCCCCTTTCCATATTCCCTCCCCAATTAATTCTCCTCTATATTAATTATCTCCTCCCTAATTAATGGCTCTAATTAAAGAGATAATTAATCCAACTCTTCCCTCCCTTCCCTTCAAATTTGAATTTCAAATTCAAATTACTTAATTATAGGAAATCTGAATTTTGAATTTCAGATTTTAATTTTTTATCCCCCCCCCCTTTTCGTTTCACATCAGGAGTCCTTTTAGTTCAGTGTATTGATGACGATCCTTCATCCGTTTGTGGTAATGTTCAAGAGAATCCTTTGTTGATTGAAAACAAGGAGATATGGAGATTAAAGACAAGAGCTTGGATAACAGAGATGTGGCAAATCCGTGGAACAAGCGTCCTTACATAAAAGTCAATCTGTCTAAAGGTGAATCCTTTTTGATGGAAGATGGTATTGCGGTGAAGCTTCATGAGCCAAATGTGAAGAACAATTCTGAACGACTTCAATTTTCAATTGTGGTGAAGGTGGTTGGAAAGGATATTCCAGCTCATTGGATCGCTGGAGAGTTGCGGCGTCAGTGGTTGCAGTTTGGTAAATTCCATTTTACCTCTCTTGGTTTGGGATGGGTGTTGTGTTCTTTTTTTTCAAACGAAGCTATGGAAAATGTCCTGTCGGGGGTGGTCCTTGGTTTGTTAATGGCCATATAGTTGGGCTAGAAAGATGGATTCTAATTTCTCACCTTCATCGTTAAAAGGATTAACATCCCCCATTTGGATTAGGTTGCCTAATCTTCCTCTTTATTGTTGGGATGAGGTTAATGTGTCTAGAATAGCTTCTTTGGTTGGGACTCCTCTTTTAATTGATGGAAACATGTTCCAATGGGGTAGAAGGGAGTTTGCTAGGGTATGTGTTCGGGTGGAGCTAGACAAACCTCTTCCTTTGGGCGTTTGGGTGGAAGGTGTGAATAATCGGTTTTTTCAGAAGGTGAAGTATGAGAAGATCTCCTCATTTTGTTATAAATGTGGGAGAATTGGTCATTTGATCAACTCGTGTGGAAAGGAGGAGTTGGGAGGCAATAGTGAAGGTGCTGTGATGAAGACTGACAAGGGAGTTGACTGTGGTAATTCGCTGCCTAAGGTCTCTTCGTATGGACCTTGGATACATGAGAATCATAGAAGGAAGAAGGTGAATACTGCTTCAAATCAAAGGAAGGTCTTTATTCCTAAAGCTGGCTCAGTTAAGTCCAACATGAAGGTGCTAAAAAGAATCTCTGAATGGGAACTCTGTTGCTAATGAACCTGATGCTGATCTGCCTAAGGAAGGAATACATTCTTCGGTTTTTCAAGGTGGCATAGGAGGAAATGTTGGTTTGAATGCTGATAGTGCGGATTCTGCTATTGAAGACCTGGACTCAACTGCTGAGAAAGGTAATTCTGTTGCAGTTAATTCTATTTTTTCTGGTGAAAATATGTTTAAAGCTTTAGAAGAACGTGATGGGGAGGTGAATGAAGTGGAGGAGTTGGTGTTGGATAACTCTGGAGATAATGAAGTTGAGGAGGGTGAGCTGTTGTATGATATTGTTGTTAATGAATCTAATGATAAAGCTTCGAAAGTTTCTTCTGTAGAAGGAGACAAGGATGGTAAGGTGTTTTATGGTAGTAGAGGATTGGATACTGTGAAGTCCAAGCCTAAACTCCAAAAGGAGTTAAGGTCTCTAGGCCCTCTGAACTTGTCTTCTAGACATAAAAATCTAGAGGTTCGGAATAAAAGGAGCGGGGGTCCTTCCCCCTTAAGTGGAAAATGAGTTCTCTTGCTTTTTGGAATTGTAGAGGGGCTAATAAAAGGGAAGCTTCTCTCTATTTAAAGGAGATTGTTAAAGACTGGGATGTTCTTTTTGTTGGTATCGTTGAAACTAAGATTCTTTCTATTGATAGATGTGATTTTTGTAAAGTTATGGGTAAAGATTGGGACTTCTTTCTTTATCCTTCTGATGGAATGTCAGGAGGTATTGTGGTTTTGTGGAGGTCGAACTTGGCTACTTTTTCTTTAATTGAAGCTACTTCTCAGTGTGTGGTTGGTGAGTTAAAGATTGTGAACAAAGGGTCTTGGTTAGTTTCTACTGTTTATGGCAGTAGAGATGTTTATGGTAGAAGAAAGCTATGGGATTGTTTGGGCTTGCATTCTTCCTTGAGTCATCCTTCGGTGGTAGGGGGAAACTTTAACTGTATCTTGTCTCAGGGTGATAAAAGAGGAGGGAAAAAGTTTAATTTTAATCTTGGGCCTCAAGATATGAATTTATTTATGAATGAGAATGACTTTCATGAAGTGGGATTTATTGGCCCAAAATTTACCTGGTGTAACAACAAAGGTGGAAGTGCTCGTATGTGGGAGAGGCTCGATAGATGTCTTCTGAATTCTAAGGCATTGGAATTGGTTCCTCAAGCTGTTACCAGGCATTTGGCAAGGGTTGCCTCTGACCACTGCCCAATTGTCTTGAAAATATTCAACAAGGAAGTTGGTAGAAGCAAATTTTTGAGGTTTGAAGACGTGTGGTTGTCTTATCCTGCTTCAACAACTGTTGTGCGAAAATCTTGGAATAAATTTACTGGAGGTGAACCTATGGAAGTTCTGAATAAGAAATTTCATAGAACGTTAAAGACTTTGTTCTTTTGGAGTAGAGCTAAGCATCAAAATTTGTTGGATTTAAAAGAAAAACTGAAGAAGGAAGTGGCTGAGCTTCAAATTGAGGAGACGGGTGGCAAAGGGCTTTCGGACAGCTCTCAGTTGTTACTTAGATCTAAAATTGGTGAATTGAACATCACTCTTGCTCGTCTAAACACTTGGTGGAGGCAAAGGATGAAGGTGAAATGGTTGGAGGAAGAAGACTGCAATTCCAAGTTCTTTCATGCATTTGCCAATGGTAGAAGAAATGGAAATTTTATTAAGCAAGCAATGAATGAAGATAGCATTCTTGTGGAAGATCAGAGAAGTATTAATGACACCTTTTTGAATTACTTTAATAATAAATGGAGGAATAGGAGTTGTGAATTGGTGGGTTGGCCTTTGCCTTTGCATACTTTAAGCAAAGAAGATTGTAGCATCTTAAATGCTGAATTCTCTTTTGAAGAGGTGGAGAGTGTGGTTATGGGGCTTGGCAGGAACATCTCTCCTGGGTTGGACGGTATATCTTACTCTTTCATTAAAGCGTATTGGAAAGTGATTGGTCAAGATGTATGGCTTTCTATTTACATTTCTTTTCCTCTGGTAAAATGTGTTCTAATTGGAAGAATACGCTTGTGGTCCTCATTCCTAAGATTCAAAATCTGGTTGATCCTTCTCATTTCCGACCTATCAGTTTGTGCTTGTCTAATTATAAAATTGTTGCAAAAATTTTATTAAATAGATTGATGAAGGTTATCCATATTCTTATTTCTGATACTTAAGTAGCTTTTATCAAAGGAAGGTCGTTATCTGAACATGTTCTCCTTGTGCAAGAACTTTTTAATAAATTTAGATTTTCAAAATCTAAAAAAGGATTGGTGGCGATCAAAATCGATATGGAGCAAGCTTATGACTGTATGGCTTGGCCTACTTTGAAGTAGGTGCTGAACTATTTTGGTTTCCCAAGTGGTTTTTCAAATCTTTTGATGGAATGTGTTACTGATCCTAAATTTTCTATCCTTATTAATGGAAACAATTCAAAGTGGATTGAAGCTAGAAGTGGATTTAGACAAGGATGTCCATTATCTCTGTACTTGTTCATTTTGTGTGCTCAACTTTTGTCTAATGGTTTTATTCAGAATGGTAAGGATTTGGGGATCAAGGTAGCTGCTTCAGCTCCAAAAATAAATCATATGTTGTATGCAGATGATATTTTGATGTTTTCGGAGGCCAAAATCAATTATTTGAGGAGGATTAGGAAGATCATTACTGATTATTGCAAATGGAACGGTCAATTTGTTAATCTCCAGAAATCTTCTCTGCTTTTTGGAAAATCTGTTAGCCGTGCAAAGAAAAAAGCTATTTCCAAGTTGTTCAAGTATAAGGTGGTAAAGGAGTTAAGGTACTTGGGTATCAAAATTGCTTTGAGAAGGTTGGTTACCTCTGATTTTCTTTTTATTCTTGAGAAAGCGGCTGCTAAGTTTAATGGTTGGGGCAACAAGTTTCTCTTTTGCTGGAAAACTTGTCTTGATTAAGACGGTCATACTTGCTATTCCTATTTTCTTTGCTTCCCACTCTTTAATTCCTCTCAGCATTCTGAAGAGTTTTGACAAGCTATGCAAGGAATTCTTATGGAATAAATCAGGAGGTGTCCGTAGCATTCATTATGTGGCTTGGGAAAATCTGTGCAAACCTGTGGAGGAAGGAGGAAGGGGAATTCATTTGGCTGTTTCGGTTGTTGGCTCTTTAAGAGCTAAGTTTGCATGGAACTTCATTAACAATCCTAGTTCTCTCCTTAATGGATCGTTGAGAGCTAAATATGGTAATGATATTTGGCAAGCTGGATACAGAAGGAATTGCTCTTCCACTTAGAAAATTTTGCTGAATGGAGCTCAATCTCTTCGGTGTGGTGAGATGGAGAGTTTCTTCAGGCTGTTCTATTAACACATTAAAGAATGTTTGGATTCTTGATAGAAGCCTTGAAAGGTGGCCTACGCTTATTGTTGTTATCGATGTGGAGTTCCCTTCTCTGGATAAATTTATTAAGGATGGTGTTTGGGATCAAACTGAGCTATCTAAGTTCTTTGGAACAGAATTAATTCAAATCATCTTACATGTTCGGATTAGCCCGGAGGAAGAAGGTGATAATCTTGAGCTTTTGTATAAGTTTTCAAGTAAGTCTATTGCTTCATTGATTTCAAATGGTGCTGGTTTGAGTTCAGTAAATGAGAATTGCTGGAAATGGATGAAAAGGTTGAGGCTTTCTCCTCGTGTGGAAGGCTTTTGGTTGAGAATGATGAATAATGCGATTCCTACGGTTGAGTTCTTAATGTATAGAAGACTGGTGGATTACAATCTTTGTCAGAGAGGTTGTTTAGCAATGGAGAATTCAGAGCATATAGCGGTGACTTGCGTTAAACTTCATTCAGATTGTTGATATGCTTAATAAGTGGGGATTTAAGGTGCCTAAATTCTCTTCTTTTCTGGAATGCAAAGAAAATATGGAGCTCCTAGCTAAATCTAATCCATTGATTGCAAATCTCTATTGTTCTTTGGTTTACTTTTCCTGGAAAAGCAGGAATAATGTACAGCATGATGGACAAGAGCTTGGTGTGGGTTTTTTGGCTTCTAATGCTATTAGTCTTGCATTATCTTCAACAAATTCTAATCTTTTGCGGACCACTGGGGTGCTAATCAGCTTTCTAAGCTGTCTTCTCCTTGTTGGCGCCCTCCTCCACCCGAATGGATTAAAGTCAACATTGATGCGGAGCTTTTGAAGTCCAATGAGGCCGGTATTGCTGGAGTATTCAGAGATCATATGGGGAGATTTTTGCTTGCGTTTGAGTTCAAATGCATTCATTGGGATAGTGGTTATTTAGAACTCTTGGCTTTTCGAGCTTTGAAGGTGATTCTTCAAGAGTGGAGGCTGGATGTTAAAGGCATCATTATTGAGGGAGACCATGACAATGTCATCAAATATATGCAATGCTCGGTGGACAAAGCTTGTAACAAGTTGGACAATCAATTGGTGGAAGACTTCTCTTTCTTGAAGGATTTTGGAAAGTTCTTATTTCATTTCTCTCATAGAAATTGTAATAAGTTAGCTGATTTTTGTACTAACTTTGCTTTACTTGGTGATTTTTTTTTGGATGACTTGACTTGTAATAACATTCCTCCATCTTTTATTTCTTTGCTTAAGGAGGATTGTGATAGTTTCTCTATCACCTAGTAGTTTGTAATAATTGCTATTTTAATGCAATTGGCATTTTCTCAAAAAAATATATATATTAGAAAGAATGTAGTAAATTCTTTAGTGGTGCAACTTTATTGATGTTGGAGAATTTTTTGTTCCTCAAACGGATTGCATACTTTATGATTGAATGCGACATAAGAATGATGATATTTTACCCCAAAGAAAAAAGATATCATTTTCTTATGGATTCAATGATAAAATCTACAATTTAACAGAGATTCCCCCGTTCAATGTTTGGTTGAACGGAGTTTATTTTATTCTGGGGTACAGATGCCCCATAGGGGCAAGCCCCTATGATTAATTACATCTCAAGTTTTGATACTTGAGAATACTTTTGATTAAACTAGTGATTTTCTCTTTTCTTTTGAAAGTCATTTAGATATTGGTTAAAGTTTAATTTTTTTTTGAAATCCATGAAATCTTATTTAAAGAATTTTTGGTCCTTTAGGAGTTTCAAGGAGGAATTCATCAACTTGTAATTAAATTTCTTGGAATTAGTGCCAAAGGGAAGGAGTGTAGGAGTACTTGATTCTGAGGAAAACTCAGAGGTACTCAGACTATCCTAAATTGGGTTACATTTTAGAAGTCTAATTTTTTTATTCAAGTTGATATTTCTATTAGAAGGATGGGGCATACATTCTAACAACACTTGTTGGAGGAATTGCACGGAAGATGAGGATTTGTGTGGTGATTGAAATCAACCACTGCCTCAGATCCTAAAGCTAAGTTGATGACTACCGATAGATAGTTCCTCGAACCTAAGTCTAACGAATGCAAAATGACTTACAGATTGTACCTCACAAGAGGCACAATCAGCCTGACCTCTGGATTTATTGTCCTTCCTGGAAAGAACTACCAGCTAAACCCCTCCTAATCGCTTTTAAAATCATGCTTTCTGGTCTCAATGCATATGAAGAGTGATGAGCAATTATTATTCAGGGAAATAGGGCTTACAACTTGGCTTTGAGGCCAAGATGCCTAGCTATGCAGGGTATGCAGAATGCTGACTCACAGATGCAGATTTTTTTGTTATCTAATCCTTAAGTGAGGGCTTCGACATGTGACTCTTTTGGGCTATGCATGATCAATTTAAATTTTAAAAACTTGGCTCTTTGAAAGAGAGCCATGCAAGTTTCTTTTATTTAGAAAAATCATGAAGCCTAGATTTGATTTTAAGTTGTTTACATTTTAAAGGATAGAAATCTTAAATTTTCCTAAGAGCCTACCGTATCACAAGTCCAGGCCACTCCCAAACAAACAGTAGAAGAAACCTAAGAAAAGCATGCTGTTCTAATGCGCACACAGTAAACAAACAACACATGCATGTATATAAATCAAGTACAGGAAATGTAGATAGAGTCCCAGTTATTACAAACAATTTTGGCAGCTGAGTTGCCTGCCATTATATAACCCAGTTAATGTATTACAGACTCTACTTGTGGGGTTTTCAAGCTTTATCATCCAAGTGGATCTTTGGGCTTCACCTCTAAGAAGTATATCCTTCTTGATCCACCTCTCTTTTGATCCAAACCCCCACAAGTTTTACATCCTAATCTAATCAAATACATGATAGAAAATGTAAAAGACTCAAGTCTGCAAAACAGAGTTAGCAAGCAGTTTATATAATAACATCACATCCAAAATTTGCCTGATACTTGGAATGCCAAGCACCTGCTTCTACCCTATTGGCCATGCCTCTTGGGGGGTTTTAAGCAGCGCCTGCAAGCAAACAACGTTAAGATAATCATGATTTATTTTTTTATTTTACCCCCTCTTGGACATGGCCACCTGCACAAGAAAGCATATATATATTCCTATGCTAACCACTTAAGGGCAAGTGCCCACACGCAGACAATCCAAGGGCAATCACACCACAGCATCAAACACATGCGCACACAAAGAAAAATTCTAGTCCTAACATGCCTAAGGGGCTGTGCATCTAAGTGTGTGAAGCTTGTGTGGTATGTCACACTAAGGGTATTTGGTTTTATTTTGGAATGAATATATTTGGTCTTTATCCAAGGGTGGTTTAACTTTAATGTTTGTGACTTAAAGATTTTATTTAATTTTTGAATGTTTCATATTTAGGAGGGTTATGAAGAACCCATAAAGTAACCACTGCTTGCTTTTGGGCAAGTCTGTTACTTATGAATCCTTAGATATAATGATGTAGGCATCCCGCCTTTTGGGGGAGATGATTGATCATTATATCAAAAGGAACTTAGGTGATTTTTAGGTATTTTGGAGTTCTCTTAGTGTTTGGATAAGAGAAATACCTATCTAATAGGGTAAGATAAGTATGCCTAAGGGGTTTCACTTAGGGCTCAGTGAAATTCATCCAACAGAGTAGAGTGAACTTCAATAGATTGGATAATTCTTAAGGGACATCTATGTGTTAACATTTTAAATGTCATAAGAGAAATCACTCAATTTGGGTTGAATGAAAATGATAGCTTAGATTTTGGGTCTAAGAAAGTGTCAAACATGTAGCTTTTAAGCTACATATGGAAGAATCTCCCTTAGCTTTTGGAGCTAAGAGGAGAAAGATAGGAATCCAACATTTAGCTTTTAGGCTAAATGTAGGAGAACTCCCTCTAGCTTTTGGAGTTAAAGAGAGGGAAAAATCTCCTACAACTTTGGAGTTGGAGGAGAGAGAACCTATAGCTTTTGGGCTAAGATATAACATCTTCTAAGGCTTTTGGGGCCTGTAGAAGTGAAGGAAGACTAGTAGCTTTGAAACTACAAATCAAAAGAGTGTCTCCTTGAATTTTTAATGTTCAAGGAGTGGAGTTCCATTTGCTTAATTTAGATTAAACAAACAGAGATGAGTCACTTATTGATTTTTGTTCAGTAGGTGATGAAAGATTTATAACTTTGGGGTTACAAATCAAAAAGGGATTATCATTGAACTTTATGTTTAATGATGGGTATTTAATTTGTTAAATTTGGATTAAGCAAATATAAGAGGATGATATGTAGTTTTGGCCTACACATCAAAGATTCTTTGGACTTTCGAGTGTCCAAAGAGAAGCATTCATTCACCTAGTTTAGGTTAGGAGAATGAAAGAAAATTAAGATTTTGATTCATTTGCTTGATACGGGATTATTTGTTGAATTTGGTTCAACAAATAAATGATTTCGGATTGAACTACTCGTTGATTTTGATTCAACAACTAGATGATTCGGAAAAAGATTGATCCACTCAACATGAGTTGAGTAAATGAAACTTTCATACAACTTTTGAGTTGTCGAAAGGAGAAGAAAAGATGCAACTTTGGGTTGCAAGCTTCTAAAACCTCTTTGAACATTTGGGGTTCAAAGAGGAGAATTCATTCTCCCAACTTGGGTTTGAGAGCATGAAGATGGATTTGGATGCTCTCCTACAATCTTGGCTTGTAGGAAAGAGAGAAGGAAATGCAACTTAGAGGTTGCAAATCATAAAAATCCTTTGAACATTTGGTGCTCAAAAGAGATGTTCGCTTGCCTAATATGTACCTAAGCAAATGAAAGGGAAGGGCTCAAGGTTCGATCTCGAACTCGAGTGCCTTACACATTATGTATTTAGGATTAAGGAAATCCACGATACAAACATGAGGAGAATTAGGTGTTTTCACATAATTTTATGTCGTAAGAGAGGGAATTAGGATTGAATCCTAAGACTAAGAGATCATTCATTGATTTCGAGTTCTAGCGAATAAATGGTTTGATAAATTTCCTACAACTTAGGGGTTGAAGGAGGGGATAATGTGCAACTTAGAGATTCCACATTCATGAGTACCCTCGAACATTTGGTGTTCAAGGGGGGATAACCATTCCCCTAAATTTGAGTTTAGGAGAATGAGAGGACTTTCTACAACTCTTAAGTTGTCGAAGAGAGAAGCAACAAGCAATTTTTGGATTGCATGTTGAAAGGGATTCCTCGGACATTAGGTGTCCAAGGAGGAGTATTCATTTGTCTAAATAGTGGCTAAGCAAATGAGATGAAAGAACTTGATGTTTAATCTCAAGTTCAGGAGCTTACAACCTTATGCATGAGAAGATTGTTGGTAGCTCCTAAGGTAATTTAAAAGTCATGCAATGATATATTTGAAACCTTGAAAAGGTTCCAATCAATACACATGAGAGGGATGATGATTGTTTGTTGATTTTGCCTAAACAAATATGATAGAGTGCACCTAGGATTTTGATCCCAAGGTTATAAGATTCATGTAGTCTAACACTTAGAGCTTTGAGAATGCTCCAGGCATTGTACATGAAGGAGGATTGTTCATTTGTTAATTTAGATCTTAACAAATAAAGGATTAAACTTAGGATTTGGCTCTAAAGTCCTGAAGATTCATGTGATAGAATAATTTAGAGCTTTGAGGGTGCTCCAAAATGTCACACATGAAGGGAATACTCGTTGGTTTATGTTCTAATAAGCTTCCAAGTTGCCCATGATTCATGCAATCTAAACTTGGAGCTTTGAAAATGCTCCAAGCATTATGCACGAAAGGAGATTCCCCATTCCTCCATGAGTGTTTTGGATTCATGAAAAGAGGAGATGCGCATATGAAAGGAATTTTCCTATGTCTTTTAGAGTGTTTTGGACTCAATTAGGAGAGGGAAGAATTATTTCCTAAGGCATTGGAGAGGTTTCTAGATCAATTTTGGCATGATCTAAAACTTTGGAAGCTTATTGATCTTAGCAAGAGATCTAGGAAACATGATTTTGACTCATGTTAAGGCATAAAAACACGCCTAAAGCTTCTAAGAACAATCCAATCAATTTTGTCATGAATGGTGATCGAAGGTTTTCTAGGAAGGTCCTAAAGATCCATTTTGATAGAGTTCGACTTATTAAATCATTGATGTGAGGTTCCAATCTCTAAGGATTTTGAACATTTCATTCAATGATTGGATTTGGAAACTCACACAAATGGAGTTAGGTAAACTTGAGCATGAAGGCTTATGGGCCTTTGAGGGCCCATGTCATATCTCAAGCCCACTTCAAGGTTAGATAAGCCCATTTGGTTGATTTCCAAATCCCAAATGTGGTGGATGTAAACCAACAAGGATTATCACTTATATGCTCTAAATTTAGTGAAAAGATCAATCATGAATTTGGTTGGTCATAGACATTTTGGGTCTACGACATAGACCTTTGAGGATTTATGAGAAACCCCACAAAAATTGGTTGTTAGTGATATTGTTTCCAACCAAACACATTCACATTCACTAACTTGTAGAGACTATCCATTCCTACATGCAAACTCTCCAAAGTTTATGTCAATTTTGTCATGAAACACAAATTGGATAGTTTGCATGCTAGAGAAGCATTCACCATCATTCTTATCCATGAGAATTAAGAGATGCAAAGCATATTGAAGTAACTCAAGAACACATAAGGGGTGGATTATGGGTCTTTGGACATGCTTAACAATCTCCCAATAATTTTAAAAGTATGTAATTCTTAGAGAAAGAGCCCTACACTATTTTATTTAGATCAATTTTGGCATAATCTAAATCCTAAGCATCATGCAATTGATTTGGTCAAATGCATAGCCTACAAATTTGGATGCTATGACAATGAAGCCTAGGCTTGTCGTAGGAGACGGTTTAGACACATATGAATGCTTTTACATGCATTTGAGAGGTGTTGGATTGATATCCAACACCCCTACACGTATCGGCATGCCTCTTTGGCTCTCCCAAGGAGCAACGAACGGAAATCACTAGATTTCCGCTGTTTTGCAAAGAGGACAGCAAACAAAGGGTTTTGGGGAAGCAAATAATGAAGTTTCTAAGGACCTAAGACTTGGGGAGCGTCAACCACACGATCATTGGCTTTGAGTGGCCAAGAATTTACCTCACCCGGGCTGTCCATGCGCTCCAATCCAAGCTCCGGATTGCTGTCCAAGTCGCTACAAGGGAGGAAGATCGCTGCCCAAGTATTCCAAGTTCTGTCCAAGCCGTCCCCAAGCACCCAATGCTGTTTGGAAGCTTCCAAAAGCCTCCAAACTGCTGTCCAAGTGCTCGGATGGTGAATTTGCTGTCCAAGAATGCTCTAAACAGCAGTTTTCATTGTTTGAAGGCCTTCGGAGGCTGCGTAGTTGCTGTCCAAGTGTTCCAAACAGCAGTTTTCACTGTTTGGGTGCTTTGAAAGCAGATTTTGATGTCCAAAGTGTTTCAAATCGCTGTCCAGAACATCCTAACTGCTGTTCTTGCTATCTCGAGGTCGCCGGAGTTGAAGAAGGAAAGAGTAGAAGCTTTCCACCTTCTCTAGTTGAAATAGAAACTCACTACAGCAGCTCCTTTGCTTCTGATTTTGAGAGATGGAGGAGAAAGACAACAGCAAAGTCTCAAATCACCTCAGATCTAGATGTAGAAAGATCCCCTATATGTAGGAGGAAGTCATGGGTTGCTCGATTCCCTTGCCTGGTTCGACTGCAAGAAGCAGTCGGTCCCTGGTTTTGCTTGGCTCAGGCGCACGCATGGAAGCCGCAGGGCTTCCGCCTCCCTGTCTCCTCTCCTTATTCTGGACGCATGCAAGCAAGAGAGCCGAGAGGCTCCCTCTCTTCCACTCTCGGTTTCACGCAGGGGGGGCCGCCGAAGGAAGCCGCGCAAAGGGGTCTCTTCCTCCTGCTCTTCCGCTCTGTCTGGGACGGGCGAACACGCCTAGGAGAGCCGAATGGCTCTCTCTCCTTTTGCTCTCTTGGAGACCACGAGAGGAGTAGACCCACCGCCCAAATGCTCCAATCCGGAGCCCTCATTGCGGGAAAGAAGATCTAGGCGGGATTTCACATAAAATCTGAGCCCTAGATTGGGGAAATTTGATTTGGGAAGTAAATTTAGCCCAAATCAGTCAATTGGGGCTGAAATTGAGCCCAAATTGGACTCGACTCAAACCAATTTGGGTAAGTTTGGGTCCGATCAGGTTACTTTTGTGAAATTAAATTTGAATCGGCGCCGAATTGCGTTGAATTTGGTTCGACGAGGCTCGACAGGCTGATTGGGTTCGATTTGGACCGATTTTGGTCGATCTTGATCGAATATATTTTAATTTAATCGAATTAAATTTAATTCGATTAAATTTGGGTCCAATTTGAGTTAATTGACGCTCGACTACTTTCAATTGAGTTGATCGAGTGCGATCAAGTCCAGTCGGGCTCGAATCGACTCAATCCAGGCTGAAATTGCCTTGATGCGAAAATATATGTCAACAATTGAATTAGCTAAAACGCTGTGAGATGCAAACTAAATAAAAATATAAAAAAAAACAAAGTTTGCAATCATAATAAAGCTCCCAATTTTGAAATTCACAAATAACAACCAAGTCTATTACTGGAATCATAGATTGCCGATCCAAAATTAGATTTGAATAGGATGAAAGCCAACATCAGATAACAAGGCTGGAAAGATTACCACAAACTTCTACAAGAGAACAAGACTTTAGGTCGATATCAAAGCATCCACAAAGGGCTAGAAAACAATTAAAGTAGCAAAATAACATAAGACGAGGAAGCAATTTAAGCGGGTTTGTCTTACTTCTTTGCCGTTTGAACTAATTCCAACTTCTTCTCTGTAGCCAAACGAAAAAGCCAACAAACTGAGAACTGCTTGTATTCAATTAAGGGAGTATCCGGATGGAAGCCCATACCACAGTCAAATGCGATGACAGGCTTCAATTTGATTTCTTCTTCCTGAGGAGAAATAGATAGTCATTGATATCAACATTAGCAATAAACAACTATGCAGCCATGAATATAGAAAATGATAAGATAATAGAAATGAGTAATAGAACATCAATTATTAACAGGCCTTCAATTATATTTGCAAGTAGAAGCCCAAGACTTAATCCCATATGCACAAGAACCATTCACTGTTAGATTGCAATAAATATTTTAAGCGAAAAGTATTTTATTGAAGTCAGACTGCAAGTAAGAATATTATGAAGCAAATTCAGCAGCTCCTATTATAAGAATGAAGGTTTCAGAACAAGAGCCTGATGATTCCACCAGCTATTCACCATCTACAACTAGAATAGAAACCTTCTTATAGTCAGACCAATTGATTTCCTTCTTGCCAAAAGGGTTTACTTCCACAACCTTGTATGCTATATCATGATAGTCTAAAAATACTGTTGTGAAATCAAAAATAAGAAACTAAAATAAACGTTTTGACACAATAAATGGGGTTAAGAGACCATTTTTTATGTGTGTACCTCTCCGATAATGATTTATCGGCGTCAATGGTGAAATGGGTCTGTGAGCTCGATGGCGGCAGAGAGATGGCTAGTTGATGGGTTGAATAGTAAGAGAGAGGGAGGGGAAGAATTGGGGTGCGCGTGGAGCTTGTGTGAGAGAAGGACGAACATACTTGTTCTATGGATGCTTGATCGAGGGAGTGATCAGGATCTGGATCGGCTAGGGCATCGAATAGGCGAATGAACAAAGAAGGGATGAGTGGAGCTTGCGTGAGAGGAGGACGAACGGACCTGTGGATCTTTGGCTGAGAGGAGGGATCGATCGGGATCGACTA
Organism: Dendrobium chrysotoxum; assembly: GCA_019925795.1. NCBI lineage: Eukaryota > Viridiplantae > Streptophyta > Magnoliopsida > Asparagales > Orchidaceae > Dendrobium > Dendrobium chrysotoxum. The sequence continues at coordinate 44,741,402 of CM034305.1, forward strand.
GGGCATTGAATAGGCGAACAAAGGGAAAAGGATAGCACGCGCGGGAGGTAGCGAGTTTTTGGCTTTTAATGTTTCACTTACTTAAAACAGTAGCGGTTTTTTAAAACCGCCGATATTAAAAGGCTGCGAAAGATATAAATTTTTAGTAGTGAATGGAAGAGCAGATGGGATGAAATATTTGATTATTCATAGAAAATAGTGGCTTTTGCTTACACACCTCGATGAATAATAATATAAATGACCCGATAATCATGAGATTTTTCCCATCCAATACATCGACTCGAATGAGATTTATTTGATGTAGGTGTCAATTTCCCATGGGCGCATGGGAAATTGACCTATACCGGCGGTTATAACAACTGCTTTTTTCCTTGCAACGGTTTTACGACCGCTGCATGACCGTTGTAATTGCAATATGCTGCAATGACATTCCGCAGCAATTTATGGACCGGTGGGGTAGTTTTCTCGAAGTGCATAATTTAGTAGCGGTCATAACTACGACAAACATACAGATTTACAGTGGTTATAACCACTACATATTTGAAAAAATGAACTGATTTACAGAATTATGGCGATTATAACCGCCACAACTCTGTATGTTGTGGCGGTTATAACCACCACAAAGGTCAAGAATTTTTTTTTAGAAATGCAGAAATGAAATGACCACTGCAAGCTTTATATGAAACTACAAATTAATATGAATTTCCAAGTTCATAGATAGCTTTAAAACTCAACAGACACAGTCTTGCTATTTCCAGGCACATTTTTAGCAGTCAAACCACAAATCTCACATATTCTGAAACAATCACACAGAAAGATAGTTTAGACTTGGAATGAATAAAGTGACATATTCAATTAGCAATCAAAATACTAATAAAAGGCCTCTCAAACGACAGCTCAAAAATAACAAACAAGCTTCCATTCTGGCATGTAGAATTCAATGCTAATGAAATGTTAGCAATTAAACACTTCTCTCCATAAGAAATGAAATAAGCAATATTGTTTACAATGTATAACTTATAATAATAAAAAAAGCACTACAAGGAGTTCAACATTCTTAATGTTAAAGACTTGAGAATATCACCCACTTGTTTCCTTTGATCCTAAACCAAGTCTCTGCACATTGTTTGTGAGCCATTATCTGAACTACATGCAACCCACAAAAAACAAAACCCCTATAAAAACTATTAGGATTATTTCTTTGCATATCAGCACTTTAACAAATAATGACAATCATTAGAGGAGAATAAATGGGTTGAAAGTGAGCAAAATACCAATAAAAGATTGTTCTGCAATCCTTCCTTCATTCTTCTAACATCAGAGGTCTTCTCCATTAAAGATTTGATTTGGGCCTTTTTATCATCAAGTAATGTCTTCAGTTCATTCAACCTATTCTGAGTACTAAAAAAAAAAGAAGAAATATCTGTATTTAAATAAGAACTTCACAATCTATATGGAGCTTAGAGACTAATAAGAAATAAAAAATGTCATATTTTCATACAACACACTTCCGTTTTACGAATCGTAGGCTTCGTTTGAGGCGGCTTTCTTATTGCCTTTTCAAGCAGCTTTGTAGTATAAAAAAATTTTTGAACTAAAAATTTTTATAATAGAAAGCTGCTTTAGAAAGCAGTAAGAAAACTATCTCAAACAAAGCCTTAATGTTTGGCAACCAATAAGACACAATGAAGATCACAATAGCAGGATGGAGAATGTCAAAATTGATGAAATAGGACTTGTAGAGACGGAAGTGCTAGATGTGCATGGTAGGGAAAGTTCAGGAACAAAGCTAATAAGAAGGACGTACCCAACTTCAAAGTTCAGAATGCCAAAAAAAATCATATTTAAAGAAGCAAAAATAAGGCAATGAATTAGAATTGATCAAGATGGGACCAAAAGTCTTGGGTCCAATGCTAAGCTAACATAGTTAGTAGCAATCCAAAATAACTTGTAGCTATGATTTGGTATAATAGCTATGCAAACCACCCATAACAAGTGCCGGGAAAAATCATGTTTTTTAGTAGTGTTTAAAAGACCACTCTTTAGTAAGGTCGGCAATGATCCAGGCGTCATCCATCAGTTAATGCCTCTAATCTTCTAAACCCTTACATAGACATTAAACAATATTCAAAATATCTAGATTACAAGATTACAGGATTGGCAGATTAGAATAGAAAGTTATAATACATAATCAGTGTTGGAACCATAACAGATCAATAACGTAAATCATATATATTCGTGATAGATCTAATTAATATAAACTTTCAATATAAAATTTTAAAAATTAACCACATCACAGGCACAGCCAAGGGAAAAAGCAGGCACTGTGCTATATACTTCAAAGAACTTCTTGCGCTTCAAAGAAAAATATTTTACTTGAATGATGGAATTGCTGCAAAAGATAATCTTCATACGCAAAATATTAAGAACGAAATATTGGAGGTTTAGTGGTGTGCACAATGCTTAAATTCTCTAAATTCTTCTTTCGATCTCAAAAGAAAAAGTCGTAGCTACAAGCATCTTTTCTTTTCTAATCAGTATACAATGATGCTAACATCTTCGAAGAAAAACAACCAAAAACCCCATGTTCACCTAAACAAGATCCAAAAAAATGGGTAACGTTTTAAAGGAAGAGGCTCACACCGAAGAAGGTTTGATCGGGATGGGTCTTCGCGTGAGGAGAAGCGCAAGCAAGCCATGAATGGGATGTGCGAGCGGATGGGCCTAATGGCCGGTGTGCTCCTACGTCAACAGCTTGGTGCTTCGCCCGGATCGCGAGCTAGGGCTCGAGTCACGGACATCGTCGCACACACGAAAGAAGGGGAGATGATTCTGTTCGGACACCGGACGGTATTCTTGTCGGTACGCTTGGTATCCGAGTGCTCGGTACCCTCGGTACCAAAGTACCTGATGTGGCGCACCGTACAGAATGGTCGCGAGCTCTAGCGATTCGATTCAAGGACCAGTCTTCACAGGCTATTATAACCGATTCAAATTGTACCGGTTAAAATCAGTGTTAATTGCACCGATTTAAACCGCTTCTAATTGTACTGGTTTTAATCAGTGCAAATTATAGCGGTCAAAATTGATACTAAAACAGTGTTTTGGAAGCGATTTTAAAACTGCTCTTAACAAATTATGCGAAAAATCCTATTTTTTGGTAGTGGAAAGCCCTCGTCTTTAATTATATCTTAGGCCTTGACCTAAGAATACTCTCGATTAGGGATACTATTTTATTCTCTTTTGGTTCGATGCGTAGTGGGGGTTCCTATGTTCTTTCAATCCAAAGGGAGATACACTCTTCTCTTCATCTTTAGTAAGAATTAGATTTTTTTTTAATGTAGGAAAATTTTATTAAAAATTTGAGTTTAGAAGATCAAAATTTTATTTAATGTCCTATGAGAAATTATATATTTAGAATTTATCATGAGTTAAAAAAGGCACACTGAGGGGTGTATAATCTGGGCTTATACTTATTTAGAGTGAGAGTGAGCTACTAACAAACATTCTAAACATAATCAAATGTCTTATTTAGAGTGATCTATCTTAAGGAGTTAAGGATTTTAGTTTAGAAGTTTAAATCAAGAGTATGTAAAAAATGCAAATGCATCTATCTAACATCATGTATGATGCATGAAATGAGTGCACAAGTAAAATATTTTATTTATTTATTTAGAAAATAAATACAACTAGGGTCTTCAAAAAAGTAAGGTGGTCAGGCTCCACCACAACAAGCCTGATTTTCTACCTCTATGAAATATAAATTTAAATATACTTGCTTATTATCTTCTGGCCCTAGGTTTTCAATAGGATTCCAAAAAAGAACACCCTTAAGAGAAAGGGGGTTGTCTTTTGTAGCCCTATATGTATATGCATAAGCAAATATTTTTAAACAATTACTACTCTTTGAATGTATATAACTCAATCTACTAACATTCTAGACACTTTACATTTACACTTGATCATTTACATGTACATTTGCACCTAGGTGCATTCTACTTCACTTTATTTTACAAGCAAGACTAGATACATTTTACTTTTCTTTTCTTTTAAAAATAAAATAAAAGATAGTATAAATGCATATGCATGTATGAATATGGTGTATGTATATGTAATTTAAAAAACTAAAATACACCAATAAAAAAGTAATTATCTATGCCATGACATCCATAATACTGAAAGTAAACAAACACATCAAAGATATCCTCTAAGCAAAGGTACTCACATCACACCAAACACACTACAGCCTAGAATAAGATTAGAGTCAGTGGTCTTAGCAAACAAATTTTAATGTATGAAAAAGGTAGTGTGTCTTTGGTATGTCCTATGAAGTTTGATGTTTTAGTTATTTAAATTTAAGGTTATTTATGGGTTGTAGGTTAAGGAAGATTTTAATTTAAATTTAAGTTTTAATATTTTAGGATTTTATTAATTAAATTTTAGAGGATTTCATTTGTTTAAATTATTTTATTTTAGATTTTAAAGAACTATTTATTAGCGGCTTCAAAGTACAAAAGCCACTAACTAAAGTCTTAAATCTCATAATTGTAATGTTATCATTCTCTCATAAAAGATAGGATTGGTTGCATAGAAGCCTTACATTTTAATTAGGTGTTTTAGTTCTTTAGAGCTTTCAATCTAATACACCTTTATCTTCTTAAAAGAAGTCAAGCATTGGGATATAAATCTAATTTTCTAAGTATCTTATTATTGATTTATCAGAGATTATTTAGATTGAATAGTAATTACCTTTGTTAAATGAGGGGTTATGAGATTTATTTAACCCTTCTTGGGGCTAACATAATAGCCTCATAAATCCGAGTTACACAACAATCACCTATTTATTTAAGTTCGATTATTGGATTGGTGATTTGTCTTTCTAATTTATATTGGGTTCTAAAAAATTGTATATTTTAGATCTAATGAATTATTTAAAGACCTTCCAATCCAATACATATATATCTTCCAACTAGAGTATATATATATATTATTTTTTATATCCTTTGTTATTTAAAATAGATTAAGGACTCTGAAAATTTGATGTTATTATACCTTTCAAATGAATCAAACATAAAGCATGACGATCCTTTCAATTAACTATTTAATATTTAAATAATGAATTTATTTAATTAAAGCAAGTTTAATTGAATTAATAATCAAAATTTAGTTCAAGTTAATTGAAATCTAATTATTTTTTGATGGATTTCATTCAATTTATCTTAAATTTTTAATAATTTATTTGAGTTTTAAATAATTTTTAATTAATGTTATTTTATTATTTAAGTTTAATTTTTTACTTTTATTCTTGGAGTTTTATTTTATACAACAACAACAACATCATCATCATCAATCCTTTGTCCCACTACATGGGGTCAGCTACATGAATCCTTTTTCTCCGTTGTCCTATTAAAAGTTAAATTCTCGTTTAAATCTAATAAAGAAAGATCATTTCTAATATTTTCTAACCAAGTCTTTTTAGGCCAACCTCTACCTTTCTTAACAAAAATCAAATCTAATACCTCTATTTTCCTAACGGGGTCATCAGAAGGCCGCCGTTTTATGTGACCAAACCATCTAAGGCAACTCTCTCTAATCTTATCTTCTACTAGAGCTACTCCAACCTTTTCATGTATATGCTCATTTCGTATCTTATCTCTAAGGGTAAAGCCACTCATCCACCTGAGCATCCTCATCTCTGCAACACTTAACTTAGTATTATGCTTCTCTTTTAATGGCCAACATTCTGCACCACAAAGCATTGCAGGTCTCACCACCATCTTATAGAATTTTCCCTTAAGTTTGAGGGGGACTTTTCTATCACACAACAAGCCCGATGCATTCCTCCACTTCAACCATCCAACTTGAATTCTGTTGATAATATTCCCATCTATTTCACCATCACTCTGAACAATAGATCCAAGGCATCTAAAACGTGTACTCTTATTTAATAACTTGATCGTCCAAAGTCACAATCCCCTTACAAGGTTATTACTACTAAAATTACATTCCATATATTCCATTTTAGATCTACTCAAGAGAAAACCTTTAGACCCTAAGATTGACCTCCATAATTCAAGTTTACCTTCAACTCCCTCTCTAGTTTATCAACAAGAAGAATATCATTAGCAAAAAGCATACACCAAGGTACATCCTCTTGCAAATGTCTAGTGAGAACATCCATGACTAAAGCAAAAAGATATGGGCTTAAGCTGTGGGCTCCGAAAATTCGGCCCGGCCTCCGCGCTTTTATGCTTTTTGAGGGGGAGAGTTTTAACGAATTAAGTTCCGGGGTAAATTTTGGAAGGCAGATGAGATAGTAGATAAGACATTACCCAGAGATTTCGCCCTCATTTTGCGAGGACTTTATGATCTAAGTTCTGGTTTCCTATAGGTGCAAGCCCCTATAGTTATTTACCCTCCCGGTGACGAGAGAGAACTTTCGATTAAGGCTAGTCGTCGATCAGATACGTATAGATACGTGCATCTGGCATATAGTAGCAACATGGGTTGAAGGTTTGAAAATTGAGGAATTTGATATTTAAATTGAGAATTTCGCCATCTTGCACTTAAAGCGGATGGTGGGGGAATGGATGATAGACCCGATCAAGATCCCATGGTTCCGTCGTCCCGGGCCATCGTGGTCCCTGGTCTATTTAGTCAGAGGAGGTAGTCGACCCAACCTGAAAAAGGATCCTTGTCGGCAGCCATGGGTTGCTTCGTCCAAGGGTATCTTATAGACCTGGGGGGAGTGTTTGTCTAAGGGGACAAATTTGAATCCACCTTAGCTAACAGAGGGCTTTATGCCATATCGATCATATCCTATTGATTCATATCTCAAGGATTTGATGTCATTGGGGAGCATACGGGCTCTAGCCATAACCATAATATAATGGTATCATTTGGCGGCGACCACCTGGTTCAGAGGGCCCCGAGTCATAACCGTTTATCCTACAGTGCCATTTGGCGGCGAAACTGCCGATTAGAGGACTCATACCACGTCCTTGCTGGGAAGAGATTGTTTGAGAATGGATCCTAGAGATATTCTCGACCAGGCATTAGCTCTTTGTGAGCTGAAGTATTTTTTGGATTTGTCCACCTCGGCAAACTGTTGCGGAGGGTGGATGGGTTTTGCTTTAAGTGATTTGATGGATTGGATTTCAATTTTTTAATATTTTGGAATTGGGATTTTTTGGAGTTTTGAGCTTTGGATTTTGGGTATTTGGATGGCACTTTGAAATATTTGAAATGGACCCCTCCGGTTGATATATGCATTCAAACGGCCATCATGGGGTGTATGGGGTCATTTATATTTTATTGATTGAACCTTGTCCACTCTGTCGAGCTGCCGACAGAGGATCGGGTTTTCATAGGCTTTATGCCTTTGTTAGTGAATTTTCTTGATTCTAGGCCTTGAAGGCCTAATATGAATGTATTAAATAAATACCTCGATCGACCTCACGACCGTATATTTATTTAATAGTTCGAGCGGTGTCAACTTCTATCTACCTGAATAGAAGGATCGGGCTCGAACTTGAATTCACTTATTGACCCGCGCAGCATCCCTAGACGTCACGTGTGTACCAATAACACGCTCGTCGGGGCCCATACGGGTTACAGTACATCCCCTTATGTGTACCTAAGTGTATACATGTTATGGTGCATGTGCGGGGGTACTTTAGAATATTTATGAACGTCTTCTGTCTGCTTTTACAAAGATTGCAGATCCGGTGGCGTAGCGTTATATGATCTCCCCCACTGCTATTTGTAGGCAGGTATATATTTTCATTCATGGATTGGAATTGATTTCAGGATACTGCATTTACTGAAGTCTTTCTGCATCTACCCATAAATGATATGTGGTGGTACATCTGTTTTTATGGGGGATTCACATATATTACAGATCTTTTGCTCTTGGTTGTATGCAGATCAGTATGTTTATTTGGTTGCCGAAGTGTTGTAAAGCAGTTATTTCATCTGCTAAATGCCCTTCACACCTTTGTATTCTGATTGACTTGAAGATCTAATTATTTTTTGATGGATTTCATTCAATTTATCTTAAATTTTTAATAATTTATTTGAGTTTTAAATAATTTTTAATTAATGTTATTTTATTATTTAAGTTTATTTTTTTACTTTTATTCTTGGAGTTTTATTTTTATACAACAACAACAACATCATCATCATCAATCCTTTGTCCCACTACATGGGGTCAGCTACATGAATCCTTTTTCTCCGTTGTCCTATTAAAAGTTAAATTCTCGTTTAAATCTAATAAAGAAAGATCATTTCTAATATTTTCTAACCAAGTCTTTTTAGGCCAACCTCTACCTTTCTTAACAAAAATCAAATCTAATACCTCTATTTTCCTAACGGGGTCATCAGAAGGCCGCCGTTTTATGTGACCAAACCATCTAAGGCAACTCTCTCTAATCTTATCTCTACTAGACTACTCCAACCTTTTCATGTATATGCTCATTTCGTATCTTATCTCTAAGGGTAAAGCCACTCATCCACCTGAGCATCCTCATCTCTGCAACACTTAACTTAGTATTATGCTTCTCTTTTAATGGCCAACATTCTGCACCACAAAGCATTGCAGGTCTCACCACCATCTTATAGAATTTTCCCTTAAGTTTGAGGGGGACTTTCTATTACACAATAAGCCCGATGCATTCCTCCACTTCAGCCATCCAACTTGAATTCTGCTGAAATATCCCCATCTATTTCAACCATCCAACTTGGAGTTTTATTTTATCTTTATTTTAATTTTTATTGATTTTTATCTTATTCATTTAATTTGAATTTATTTAGATTTAATTTTTTTAACTTATCTAATTTAAATTAATTAATAACTTTCCTTTATTAAAAATTGACAATTGATTTATTTACATTAGATTATTCTATTTTTCAAAACTTGTTTACTTTATTATATATGTTATGATTCATGATAATCAAAGGAGAAAAATACTAAATGTGGGTAATAAATCAAAGTTACACGTCCCTAGATTTGTCACAAACTAACAAAGTCTTACTCATTAGCGGGTTATCGGGCTTAAACAATAAAATGCGGGGTTTCTACAAGTACCTAAGATTTAGGAAATCCTATTTACATGCAAGGTTTAAGAGACCTAGGGGGCCTATGTTTATAGTATTTACCTCATTGGAGTAAGTCAATGGAACAAGCCAATTTACTCTCGCCTTGTAAGGCAAGATGGAGGGAAGAGGAAGCCCGAGCTCGTTGTCCAAGTATCTCCACATTCCCTCGCAAATAACACGAAGAGAGAGATAGGTGTCAGAATTTCATGTATTTTTAATTTTCAAATGTATATGAATAGGAAATTCATAAAAAGCTAATTAAGAATAATCATACACATTAACAAAAAATATTAACATTCATCCTTTCCAGGCAAGAGTATAAAACCAAGTTTAACACCTTATTTATAGGTCTCATTTGCAAATATGGAGGCACGAATATGTACAGGATGAATAATGAAGCTTTATACATAATATTACATGCATCATATTAAATTTCACATGCAAGCATAAGCAATAAGCCATGAAATTATTATGATTATAATATAAGTATTGTCCAAACTGTTTCATTCATTATTTGTGCCTGATGCGATTGAGAGAAGGAGAGCTAATATAACTTTAATTTTTCTCACAAAAACTATATCACCTCTAACATAATCATCCAATTTTTATTGAATATAACAATAGTTACTCCAACAAACTCAAAAACATCAAATATCAAATATAAGTGTAGTACTAAATGTTTTTGTTTGATTAAAAAATTATTATTTTTTAAAAGATTAATTATCTTTGGATAATTTAACTTCTTGAATTTTAATTTAAAATTAAACGCATCATTATGAAAGATATATCATCTTAGGAGATGAACATAACATTCCCTAATGGGTTAAATATACAGGATTAAACTTTCATCCTAATTATCGTAGTCAAATTTGAGCAAGAAATACATATGACCTCGGATGGTCAAAATGATTATTCTCTCAGGTATTTAACTATGATAATTTGAATGAATTATCATTAATTTCATAATCAAAGTTACTAAAATAATTGATATATCTTCCTGAGAGAAAAATATCAATTATTATTGATAGTTTGAAAATGACGATAATGATTGTTAATTTTGACTTAAATTTCCCAAAAATAATTAATTGTGGTTTGAAAAATTGAATTTGAAAATTTAATCTGGGTTTCCAAATCTCCTACGAGCATAAGCTCTCGTAGTTAATTACATCATAGGAAATTGGAGTTTCCTACGAATACTCTCGATTAAAATAGCGGTAGAAATTTTATTTTTGAAATTTTAAATTTGATATCAAAGAAGGTCAGGATTGGAAGTTTGTGGGCTCCAAAAATTCAGCCCCGGCCTCCGCCCGCTTTGCTTTCTTCGGGGGAGTTTTAACGGATTAAGTTCTGGGATAAATTTTGGAAGGTAGATGAGTTTGTAGATCTGAGTTCTGGTTTCCTATAGGCGCAAGCCCCTATAGTTACCTCTCCCGATCACGAGAGAGAACTTTCGATTAAGGCTAGTTGTCAATCAGATACGTAGAAAATACGGGTTATCTGGCATATAGTAGCAGCAATGGGCTTGCGATTTGAAATTTTGATATTTAAAATTAAAAATTTCACCATCTTGTGCTCAAAGCAGATGGTGGGGGAATGGATGATAGACCCGATCAAGATCCCATGGTTCCGTCGTCCTGGGTCATCGTGGTCCCTGGTCTACTTAGTCAGAGAAGGTAGTCGACCTAACCTGACAGGAGGATCCTTGTCGGCAGCCATGGGTTGCTTCGTCCAAGGGGACCTTGTAGACCTGGGGTGAATGTTTGTCTAAGGGGACAAATTTAAATCCACCTTAGCTAATAGAGGGCTTTGTGCCCTATCGATCATATCCTATTGATTCATATCTCAAGGATTTGATGTCAATAAAGAACGTATTGGCTCTGGTCATAACCGGTATCACGTGGTGCCCTCCGGTTGAGATTAGCATTCAGCACAGCCATCAACGGGGGGTGTATGGGGTCATTTCTATTTATGGATTAAACCTTGTCGACTCTATCGAGCTGTCGATAGAGAATCGGGTTTCATAGGCTTTATACCATTATAAGTGAATTCTCTTGATTATAGGCCCTGAAGGCCTAATATGAATGTATAAAATAAATATCCTGGTCGAACTCGCGACCGCATATTTATTTAATGGTTCGAGCCGTGTCGACTCCTATCTACCCGAATAGAAGGATCGGGCTCGAACTTCAATTAACTTATTGACCCGCGCAGCATCCCCAAACATCACGTGTACCAATAACACGCTCGTCGGGGCCCATGCGGGTGTTTGAGGGCATTATTTATTGAACCTTATCAACTCCTATTTACTTGCTTTAGGAGAATCGGGTTCAAATTTATTGACCCGCGCAGCATCCCTAGACGTCACGTGTGTACCAATAACACGCTCGTCGGGGCCCATGCGTGTATTTGGGGGCATTATTTATTGAACCTTGTTAACTCCTATTTACTTGCTTTAGGAGGATCAGGTTCAAATTTATTGACCGCGCAGCATCCCTAGAAACGTCACTGTGTACCAAAAACACGCTCGTCAGGGCCCATGCAGGTTTTGATTGCATATCCACCCCTTTGTTGTGTACCTATGTGTATACAAATTACAGTGCATGTGCGGGTTATATTTTTGGAATATTTGTAAATGTCTTCTGTCTGCTTGCATGGATGTTGCGGATCCAGTAGCGTAGCATCATACGATCTCCACTACTGTTGCTAGTAGGCAGGTAGATATATAAAAGTCTTCTGCAGTAGCTTGTAGGAGCTCGTATTTGATGACGGTTTTCAGTATTTGTTTAGAGGCAACACTTTGTATTTATAAAAAATCTCCTATGAAAGCTCGTAGGAGCTCATGTTTGATGTATTCACTTTGTACTTTGCTTGTGGACAATAAATTGAGTGTACAGCGGGTCTCCCACAGCTGCCCGTAAGACCAAGTATATACTATACATCTTTCATTTTTGAACTCTGTGTAATCATCAGTGTAAGCTTAGGGGGGGCCATTTATTCATCAGGGACTTGTGAGTCTAGATAATCCCATTCAACTTGACATTCAGAACTCGATTGAACAAAGATTCACTCACTCCATAATGATTTGATCTGGCTTTCTCTTCTCATGACTCATATAGAAATCAATAAGCAACTTTCTAGTTATGTCATCATCTTCTTTTTCTGCTGTTCGCTTGAAATCAGTGATTGCGGCCCTGAAGAGAACTCTTTTTAAGATCTATAGTGTAGTAGATCTCTACAAGATGTAGCATCTGTAATCGAATAATTAATCTTCAAATAAACAGAGGCATCTGGGTTATGGACATCAAAACTATTTTCTTCCTAGGTATAGGACCAAGTAAGAAATTTTGGAACACAGGAAGTTTAGTTCGAATTTACTCAACATCTCCTCCATCCTTGCAGGAAATGTCCTTCTCCATACATTGAGTTATCCTCATACTCAACGTACTCGCAGCATCTCGATCATGCTGCAGCAGGTGATGTTTGTGTTTGTATCCATGAGGGTTCATTGTACTTACGATATACCCACTGTTGTTATCCACAAGTGCGTTGTATCATCGGTCCTTGCTCATAAGAAATGATTATGTTCACTACAACTTCTTGGAAATAGTTGTAGAAGAACCATTATGCTTGCTTCATATCCCTTTCACCAATCTCAGATGGTATTTATATACTTATTTGCAATAGTAAGTTGCATACAGGTTATTGATCTTGACCTCAGTGCATGTTGTCTTGATGTGATTTGTTGTATGCATGATAGTTTTCCTTGTTAATTTTAGGTGTATCCCTTTCAATCTACGGGAGGACCACTACTTGTACGACAAGTCATCTTTCATCAATTGCTAGTGTTACCATCTCCGTCTATAGGCACTGTTGCTTGATTTGGGGATTTCATTAGTACATATGGAAGACACATATATATGCCTTCTGCGATGGACCGTAGACACTTGAACTCATTGTATATCAAATTCCCTTTACTTGTAGGAGACAAATGCATCTACTTGCCACTGCCTTATTATATGCTGTATAAGTATCTTAACATTTGTGGCAGACTCCTTGTATCCTTCTTGTAGACGGCATATTGTGTGTACGGGAGGGTCTTCTACAAATGTCGTAGACATTTGCATTTGTTATATGTCATCTGCTTCTACTCGTGAACATCTCATGTTGCATATTGATCGCTATGACTTGCCAATGTTCCTTGCATTTATTTGAGATTAGATTGTTACTGCTTGTAGGAATGTCGCTTAATAGTGCTTGCATTCTGGTGATGGCTCTTTGACATTCGTTGGAGTTTTAATGCCATAGCTTATAAGTAGAAACTTTTGTTCATTTTTCTTTCGCAAGCAAGTTGTACTTGGAGTCCCTCGTATTTGTTCATTTTGAATTCGAATTGAGTTCACTCCTTTGTATTCATTATTCAAACCTATTGCTCTTCGATTGTTCATTTTAAAGCTAAAAGTCTAGTTCTTTACATCACTTTCAAATTCGAGTTCTTTACATTGAATTTGGTACAGATCACTTGTTGTTTTATCAAATTCAAGTCCAAGCATGGTCCTTTGATCATCATGGTTTGGATGGAAGTCACAGTATTTATTGCGTGAGATTCATACATATTTGTAGACAACATCAGCATTATCGTCAATTAGAGATTTGTACTTCATGGATGAGTTAGTTTCAACATCACAGGTTGATCATCATGACTCAAAAATTCCCATGTAGTGAAACCAAATCTTTCACCATTTTCTCGTTGCTTGCTAGTTGAATTCCACTTGCAAACTCCTTGCCCTCAAAGAAAGTTCAATGCATATGATAAGCTTGATATCATCTTTCATTTGCGCTTTGATTGAAGGACTCACTTCTCAGCCTTCATTAGAGAATATTCCAGTTCGTACTTTTGTTGATTGTTCATCAAGTTCAAATCAAATTCATGCTCCAAACTTCTTCTCCAATTTGTAAATTTAATTCAAGTCCTTGTTATCTTGACAGTTCAATTTCTTATCACTTTGGTTAAAGTTTTAGGTTCCTTATTTGTATTTGTCCAAGTTTGAGTTCAAGTTCACAAGTCTTGTTGTCCTTTTGAGTTCAATCCAGTCCAAGTACGGTCTCAATTTCACCCAAAATTTCGGCAGCCTTCCGGCGTCTCCCCTGTTTAGAGGAAACTGGGTGTTTCCCACCACGCTTAAAAAAGCGTGTATGGTAGGTGTCTTCGGACACCGTGGCCGTATTTTCTTCGTCCCCCCACCACGCTTAAGAAAGCGCGTATGGGTCTTCAAACGTACCTGAAAAAGGAGAGCAGTAGTTTCCCTGCAGGTACAGAGCCGTGTACGGGTACTTAAGGTTGTCCCCACCACGCTAAGAAAAGCATGTATATGGCCTACTCGCCTCGCCGTAGGTGTCGCACCGGGTTCCCTTCCAACCACGCTTAGGAAAGCATATATGAGCGGTTTGCCGGCTTGACACGAACGCCGAGAACGAGATTTTTAGGTGATTACCCGCCTTGTTGTAGGCGCCGCATCGAGGTCCCATCCCACCACGCTTAGGAAAGCGTGTATAGGATTTTTTTCCGATACGCCACAAACGACGAGAACGAGTTCTCGGAGTTTTAGGGTTGAGGGGTTATACCTTGACGATGCCAGCGAGATTGACATGTGGAGTATTATATTTTAATTATAATTTATGATAAAAACTATGATTAACTAAAATTAATCATAATTAACAATCATTAAATATAATTTAAAAATAACTATTTATTATTATTAATTATAATTAATTAGTAATTAAGTAAAATTACTTATAACTAATATTAACTAATTATAATTAGTTA